>APFE030533866.1:0-32149 GCA_000404065.3 Pinus taeda | reverse complement strand
TTTGTATTTTCTAATTTAAAACACACACCATACAAAAATAGAAATACACAAATTGTATGCTTTTGAGACCTATCAAAAATAGAAAAATAGAAATGGTATGCTTTTGAGACCGAGAAGTATTCATTTACAAAATAACATAGCAAATAAGTGGACATTTTGTAGAAGGTATCTCAGGTGAGAGGGAGAGAGGGGGCACATGCCGGAGCGGGGAAGCGAGCCGAAGTAATCCAGTTGCCTTAGCCACAACTCATCAACCGCAGTTTCCACCAATCACATTCTGGTGGTTTGCAAATGGACCAATGCATGTTTCCACGATCCTCTTCGTCTAGCTGCTAGTTGTTGCTTTCCCATGATACATTCCCTATCGACGTGCAGGCACCTGTCGGCACCTGTCTACTACTTCTTCTGTATTCGGAGCCAGCTTCAACATTTTTTGCACCATTTAACCAGCGTCACGGCTCTGTCCTAAGTTTTCTTAGCTGGCCAGACGCAGCGCTGAAGCTTCACTTCTCCGGTTCTGTTTCTGGTTCCAATCTCCCTTGTGTTTCTCGCTTGTTGCTGGTGTTCTTTCTCACGCTTTCCCCTCGGCATGCGTCTGGATAGAGGTCAGTATTTCTATCACCCTTGTAAGCTGTGGTTAACAACCTATTTACAATTAATAGGAATGCAGTTACTTATGCGCTGATATTATGATATGGCGTAGTCATGGATTGCTATGAATGTTTCTTATCTGTTTTTTGCAATACAGTGCTCGTACTTAGTTCCTTTTTTAGAACTTGTGCGACTTTTTTGGTTTTTGTCTAAGATTGGCTCATGTACAGAACGGGAAATTCCTTTCCTGATCTATTGTGATAAGGAATGTCAATATCAAGAATGGCTTTTTAGCATGTTTACTCCCTTTGGGTATCCTCATAATGTTCTCAGTCTTTCAAAAATTGAGAAAGTATATCGAAATTTACAAGCCATGCACAGACATAAGGTTTAGATTCGGAGATTGGTGGTGTATTGTCGAGGTATATTGCTGCTGTCTAGTTTGTCAAGAATCTCCCTCCAGCTAGCTCATCCTCAGAGGTCTCGGCTTCGGTAACACTGTAGACCACCCTGCTCGGAGCCTTCAGATCCCACCTTTTCCGGGAACTTTGTTCGGAATGGAATTTTTTTCGTGTCCGGATCCCTTTGCTTTTTTTTGAACGAATTTTTCAAAATTTTCTTTGGGATCGAGGTGGATGTCCTTTTATGACCTGTCTTGTACTTGAGGGTTTTTTATTTTTTATGATCATACTTTTTTGGTCAATTTGCCAGAGCGGTGTCGTCATCCATAGTTATGATTTCTGGCCAAGTTGTAGTCCTTCTGGGCTCGAGCCTGCCTTGAATTTTGGAAGTAATCTTCCCAGCATCATCTTGGTGCTTTCTCGATTCTTCTAACCATATGTCCTTGTGTCAGATTGATCCCATCCTCATTCATTTCCCCCCTCCCGACATTTATATAATCAAGGTATCTCTCTCAGAGGTTAGTCAGAGGGTGTTTAATTTCTTGTACTAATTGGATTTGGAAATCTAATCTTGATAAGTGCCCCGGCTGTTAATCCAAGGAGAAGGTTTTTTGAAGGCGCATGGACGGTGGGTCCGATGCGTCGGCCACAAAGGCGCTGATTCAGGCCACTCTGATGGCTGAGAGGGCTTGGGAGAACGCCACGCTATCCGGGGGGTGGCAATCAACCCTGGATGACGTGGTCGTTAAACCGTGTTTGCATGGTGCTAATAGGGAGAAGGATGGACGGTCTTCCCGGAGGAGAGTCAACTCCACTCAGGTGGGAAAGGTTTTACTCGAGCATTTGAACTGCTATAATAAATCCTGGAACCCTGTCAAAACCACAGCTCCGCCTTCTGCTATCAAGCTGGACAACATTCATCTTACTGAGAGAATTGAAAATTCACAAAACCTCGCCTTGGTCGGTAGGTGGCACTTTTCAAAAATGAACGGTGCCGAGATGAGGAAGTGGTTAAGAGTCCATTTGAAACCAGTGATAGGATACACTCCCATTATCTCTAACCTCATGAAGGAGTGGTATTGCTTTCACTTCTTAAATGTCGCTGATGTTGAAGCTATCCTCAAAGGTCCTTGGGTTTTTAAGAGGAGCTTTCTCGCTCTTTATAGATGGTATATTGGGTATGATCTGTTGAAAAACACTCCCTCTAATAACCTGATCTGGGTAAAACTCCCAAATCTCCCCCTGGAAATGTGGTCCAAGGAGATTCTCGAGGAGATAGGCAACTCAATTGGCAGATTTGTTTATGTAGATCCATGGTGTTTGGGTGAGAAAGACAAAATAATTGCGTGGATTCTCATTGAGAAGGCCTATAGGGGGGGATATCCAGATCACATTGAGATAGCATGGAGAGGATTGAAAATCAATCAAATATTGGACTTTTGGGGCATCCCTTTCAGATGCGCCGCATGCCACACAACAGGTCACCTCATAAAACATTGTCCTTGGCATCTGGCTCCAAAAAGCAGAGTTTTTCATCGTAAGGCGAGGTCAAATTTTTCTTCTAACAGCTTATCGGCGAGTGAACTGTTGGATGAACAACATCCTAATAATCCGACGCCTAATATATCCACATCCCCGCGAGTTTTGTCTCAAGACTTTTCTCAGATTCCCGATGCCAGACTTGGTAGCCCGGTTATGTCTAAACGCCCTATGATGAACAGTCCTATAGCTTTTCAATGCGCACCTATTCCGAAACCGAGAGGTGACATAACTGTTCCTTCCCCTCTTCCTTTTTCAGCTTAAGGATCTCTCTCTGGGGTCTCTCCCCATTCCTATTTCGTCCTCTTCGTCGACTCCTGATAAAAATCTTTTATCCTCTAAGAAAGGAAAAGAGTCGCTTGTGGCTGTCACTCCTGTTAACTCCCCTGCTTCGTCTCCAACTAATTTGTGTGACAGCGATTTAGAATTTCTCCTTAGCAGAAAATCTCTCGAACTGGAGCCATTAACCATCCATAAACCAACGAACCATGTTTCTCCTTTCATTAGCCTGGGTTCTGCTAAAAATATTACTGTGAGGAAGAAAACCAGGGGGGAAGCAGACATTTTAGGGGGAGGTCTATCGTTACAGACAGTGGGGTGAGGAACCTATCTCTGGTCGATGTTCCCATTTATGATATGTCGAAGTCTCAGCCTTTTAGAGCAAGTGCGGCTGGAGAATCTTCTAAATGACAGTCATTATATCTATGAGTATTAGAGGTCTCGGCGCATACCTAAAATTTTTAGCGCTAAAGGGTATTTTCTACTCAGCTCGGCCGAAAATAATTTTAATCCAGGAAACTATGCACAGTAGCCATGCTTCCATTTCTTATTTTAGGAAAATGTTTCCTTCATGGTATCTGGTAGCCTCTGAGGCTAGTGCTCTATCAGGGGGGCTAGCAGCTTTATGGGATCCTCAATGTATCAATGCCAAGGCGTACAAGTGCTTTGCTGGCATTGTGATCTCAACTTATATCAGGGGAAAAGGCTTCCCTATAAATATTTCAAACACCTATGCGCCTTACAAGAATAGGATTCCTTTCTGGGAGATTTTTTTTGCCTCAAATCTTTTTGATATTGAATCTTTGGTGATTGCAGGTGACTTAAATGTAACATTAAGTTCTGATGAATGCTGGGGATGTTGCAGAAAAATGGATCCGCTTGCAGACTGCATAAAGTATGAACTTTTGAACAAAAACCTTGTGGATATCGCCCCATCGGAAATGAGGCCAACATGGGATAATGGTAGAGCAGAAAAGGCATATATTGCCAAAAGAATTGATCAGTTTATAGTGCATGTTAGCATTATAGATAAACTGGGCATGCCATTTTCAACGATTGGAAATGCTTTTGTATCTGACCATAGGCCAATTTTTCTCAGCTGGCGGGAAAAAGGATTCAGGAAGGGGTACCCTTTTAAATTCAATAGAACATGTTTAGAAGACCCAGCCTTTAATGATATCATCTCCAACGCATGGATGGATTTATCTGCTAGAGCTACGCTCCCCCCGTTTTTGACTTTCAGAGACAAGATGGCTGCTGTGAGAAAGGTGGTAAAAGAATGGCAAATTGAAAAAAGGAAAAAGGACAGGCAGGCGTTACAGGAAACTCAACGGGAGCTGGATAGCATTATAAAATCTATGGATGCTAACTCTTGCCTGTTTAGCATGAAATGCTGCATAAGAGAGCTCGAAAGGAAAAAACACATTCTGCTGAAGCAGGAAGAATCTACATGGAGGCTTAAAAGCAAGGCAATATGGCTCAAAGAAGGGGATAGGAACATGAAGTTCTTTCATAAATTTGCAAATTCCAGACGCGAGAAGAATACCATATGGAAGATCAGTGATGGAAATGGGGGTTTCTTCGTCTCTCAACAAGACATTTCAAGGGAAGCTGTACGTCATTTTAAGAGTCAATATAGAAGAAGGGAGGGTGGTGCTTTTCAGGACATTCTATGGGGTATAGAATTGTTTCCTCAAATGTTCGATGATGAAAAAAACGAGTCCCTATTTCAGCCAGTTACAGAGAATGAACTGCTTGGAGTCTTGAAGGCCTTTAAAAAGGATAAATGCCCAGGCCCAGACAGCTGGAAAATTGAGCTTTTAACTCATTTTTTTGATATCATTAAGCAAGACTTACTGAGGATGGTTGAAGCATCTAGAATGACTAGCACCATTCACCACATTACTACAGCCACTTTGATTGCTCTAATTCCTAAAAAGGTGGATGCGGTTTCCTTTCATGATTTTAGACCGATCTCATTATGCAACATATCCTTTAAAATCATCACAAAAATTATTGCTGAAAGAATAAAAGGAACCATGGCTTCCTTCCTCACTAAGGATCAACATGCTTTTCTAAAAGGGCGGAACATTTTGGATGCTGTGGCCAACACTCAGGAGTGTTTGTTCTCTATGATATCAAAAAATTTAGATGCGGCCATTTTGAAAATCGATTTGCAGAAGGCCTATGATTGTTTAGACTAGGGGTTTATTAGATGTTTATTGGCTAAAATTGGAATGAGGCCTAATTCCATCCGGTGGATCATGGCATACATAGAAAATGTTAACTATGCGGTTATTATCAATGGAATACCTTCCCCTTTTTTTCTCGCTGAAAGAGGGCTTCGTCAAGGATGCCCCCTTTCGACTCTCCTATTTATCATGGCTATGAACTCTCTCAGCATCCACATTAACAAAGCGGTTTCTGAGAACAGATGTAGGCCTGCCAAGGTATGCAGAAATAATTTCATATCGCACAACCTCTTTGTGGATGATGTGCTCTTATTTGCAATGCTCTGTAAGGTTTCGTGGATATGTTTAAACGACATTCTTGAAAGATTCCAAATAGCCACTGGGCTTATTATTAACAAGGTGAAATCCACCCTCTTTCACAATGATTCCAACATGGATTTGGTGACTGCATTGTTTGGTATAAAGACAAGATCGCTCAAGGATGGCCTCAAATATCTTGGCTTTCAGCTCAAAGCTAAGGGTTACTCCAAGAATGATTGGCATTGGTTAATAGAGAGATATTATAAAAAGATTTCGGCATGGGAATATAGGAGTCTTTCTTTGGCAGGCAGAATTATATTATCTCAAGACGTTTTGTCGCAGATGGTTGTCTACTGGGCTCACTTGTTCTACTTTCCCGCAAGCATCATCATAAGATGAACAAGGTTTTAGCTAATTTTATCTTGGGCGGTAAGTCAGAACAACAGAAATTCCATCTTGCCAAAATGGAAAGTATCTCTTTACCCAAGCACCTTGGTGGATGGGGACTAATGGATTTAAGGGCTTTCAGCAAAGCGCTCCTATGTAGATCGCTATGGGGAGGTATCTTTGGGGATGGACCTTGGAGTAACTCTGTTAAATTGAAATACTTGAAAGGTAAAAATCTGGAATTCTAGTTCAGATCAGGGTCGATTGGGACCAAGCACGGTTTTGCTATTTGGCTTAGTCTACGGAAGATTGAGCAATACTTTTTAAAGAATCTGAAGTGGAGGATCCATTATGGCAGCAGAATACTAATTGGCATCGATCCCATTTTGTGCGATCACAATGACATTTTCATCCCCGAGGATCTTTTATCTTTCCTTCACAAGAATGGTATCTTTACATGGGACAAAATCATATCCGCCTGGCATGGCTCTGCCCCTTTATGGAAGGATGCAAACAATCTTTGTTTGCCGGATAGTCTGGTTTTGTCATGGAAATCTGTCAAAGATGCTCTTAGTGGTCGTGGGAATCAACGCACTGGGCCGACTGATCACTTAATATGCACTGTGCCAAATGCTCAATTGCCGGTTCGGGTAAGAGATATTTACTCTGACATGATCAATTCATAGGTCTCTCACTCACACACAAAGTTTCCTGTGGCCCTCTAGAAGGCGGGATGCCCCCTTAAAATAATCTATTTCGCATGGTTGGTGTTCAACAACAAGAATTTGTCGTGGGATAATTTAAGGAAAAGAACCTGGCACGGTCCAAGCAGGTGTTCGATGTGCGAATGGGCCGAGGAGTCCAATTACCACATGCTCTTCCAATGCAAATCCACTCAGCAAATATGGTATGATCTGGCTATTCTTTATGGTTTTCCTCACGTTGATTTTGTTTCTACCCATGCAGCGTTCGAATGGTGGAGCAGGCAAAGAGAACCACAACGATTTCTCATCTTAATTGTACTATGGTGCGCTTGGAAATGACGGAATTGTAAAATTTTTAAAGACTCAAAGGAACCCCTTAATTCTATTCTGCAACACATTATTGCCATCTATGATTCAATTCCAAAAAGGCTGCCCAAAAGGAAGAATACAATCACGAAAGAAGAAGACTGTTGTCTCAACAGGTTCCCTTGTGCATTCTTTGCCGGAGCTGAACAACAAAATAATTTCGGCTGTGGAGTTCTCATTTGCATGGACGAGAAGCTACAATTTCTTATTTCTTGGAACGGAGGAACGAGCTCTAAAAGGACGACCGAGGCTAGAGCTCTGGCGGGCATTCTTGCCTTCTGTGTTTTCTTTGATGTTCAGGCAATTTCAATCTTTGGTCATTCCAGGCCGGTGATTGGCCATATAAATGGGGCTGGCCGCATAAGGAGCCCTCTCTTGGACGGCTGGATGGACAAGACAATGTTTCTATGGGGGCTCTCGGGAGACTGCTCCATTCAACTTATTGGTCAAGATCAAAACCTCCGAGCGGACTGCCTTTCCAAGGATGGTCTGCTCCTCGAATCTGGATCATGGTCTATGGAAGTAAAGTTGGACGAGAATTCCTGTTTTGTACAGGATTTCTCTCTCCCTGGTTACTAATTTCGATGCCTCTATGGTCTTCTTTTTGAATGGTTTTTGGTCCTAACTTTTGCTGATGCTTTCGACATGCCTTTTGGCATTCTGTATAGTTTCTCTGTACTATTTGTCTTGATCAGGTTTTGTGATGCTGTATATGTCTCTTCATGGGCCTATGACGTTGTATCTGCCCTCATTGTTCCTATCATGGCTGCTCCACGAGCCACTTTTTGTATTTTCTGATGTTTTTATATTGTCTCAGTATAATACAATGATGCTTTTTCTCTCTAAAACAAATGCTTTTGAGACCTATCAAAAATAGAAAAAATAGAAATTGTATTTTTTTCAGGCATTTGCTAAGGATTGGAATTTCAAAATAGAGTCACCCGTTAAATTTGACAGTTTTCACATTTTCCCGACAATTTTCCTAATATCAAATAAGGATCTTGACGACTTTACAAAATTTTGAACTGTATTTGACAGCCAAATCACCCATGATAGGTAAATAGGTAAATTTTCTGTCAAATTCCATCGTGGACTCATTTTGCTTAACCTTAGCCTCATTAAAAATCTACTTTTTTTTTCCCTTTAACTTACACCAACTTAATAGGGTAATAGGAAGGGAGATTTTTTTATCAAATATTTAGAAAATGTTACTTACCAAATATCGTTTGAAATTCTTTCTGGTTACTTCCTTACGGTTCTAGCAAATGAGAAGGGTCTTCTCTAAGTGTGACGTTAGAAGGATCTTCGGTAAGGGATCTGCATTTGGAGGAGGGGCTTGGCCGCGAGCTCGTAACTTGTTATTTCTATTATTCAAGCGCCCTACCCCCCTCTCTTGCCGGTTCGGTATACCTTCTCTTACCTGGAACTAAAGCTTCTCGGGTTGCCTTGCTTGAATGAATTAATGACTCTGCCCTGTACCCTTGCCTGGATTAGATTTCGAAGGCATGACAGCAGGAGCTAATTAGGCTATGCTGCATTTACTGGGTATGAGACAAACTAATATTAATAGGATCTGTCCATTTCATAGGTGATTATTGTTCTGCTACGTGTCAGTGTATAATATCGAGCTATCGCTTGACAAGCTGCAAAATTGCTGACGTTGGAAATCAAGAAAATGTTTTAACCAGATCGAAGGGAAATGCATGCCAATTTTCTGACCGGATCGAATTCGAATTTGTCGTATTAATGGCTGAACCGAACCGAATTGAGGAATTTTCAAATTATTCAGGCCAATTCAGCCGAATTTGGTAGCTATGCTGTGGAGTGGAGATGATTCCCGTTATCTTCGCAAGCTTAACAAGTGACAGGGCGCTCAGCGCCAAGTGTGAGGGAGGGTGGGCAATGTATTGATTAAAAAATAACCACCACTATTATTATTATTAGTTGTTGATAAGGTTTTGGATAGATGGTGATAGAGTGTTTTATTAAAATATTTTTTGATGTAAAGTTATCGATTCAATTCCCTACTTTGATTTGGATGATATATGAGATATGATGATGATGTAATCCCATCCAAACTTACAAAAAAAAGATTTATTTATATTTAATGCAAAGTTTTTCTCAAAAAAATGTTTTTTTTATAAAAAACAAAGACTTTATTTTCAGCGCCTTCTCATGTTTCTTTCATTTTAAAGTTGAGATGGTTAAAGAGGTGAGATTATATGAGTTACAAAGTATGACTTATAAATATCAAATTGCAAAAGAGTTAATTTCTTATTTAACATTTTACAAAACTTTGTGGTAAATGTTTTTGTGAGTTGGAAAATGAAAAGATTCTATAAGTAAGTTTTGTTTGAACATATTAAAATTGTTAACTAAAATCTCATATTTTCACAATAGTTAATACGGGATCGTTATATTATTTTTCATTTATCTCAATGTATTGAGAGTGGAAAAAGAGGAGGAATCATCTCATGGTACTCTTTTTACCGGTGGGACCTAGTTCGACAAAACAAGGTCTAAAACCTTCACAAGACATTTTGAGGCATCAAATGACATTTTTTGGGGGTAGAACTTTGTTGCTTTAGCGTAGCACCTTTTCATGTTATTTTACACACATAAATATTTCCAATGACACAAGAAGCATGTCAATCAGAGTCTGTATGCGAAAGTTATGCCACATAAGTTGACCTTGTTTTCACACCCATAATTTGGGAGGATGCCACGTCAACCCCCATTATCATGGAAAAGAGGCTAGCCACATGATTATGATGTAAAATACTCTAGAAGAGTTTATTTTGTAACTTTGGTTAAGAGTTAAGGTAGTTAAACTTAACCACTAGTAGGCTATTGGGTTGTGTTATAACCAGGGCACTAGGAGGAAAAGGGATTCCATTCTTTCAAATGAATTTGTTCCATAGCTAAGAAAAATAACCAAGAAGGATAGGAGGTAGAGCACATAGGGAGGATTTGTGCACTGTAGCAGTCCACGAGCCACATGCCACACTTCTTTGTACTTGCAACCATACTTCCAAACAAAGAAAGAGAGCGGAGCAACCTCACCTTCTAGCTAGGTTTTTCTCCCAAAAGAGTTTCCCAGAGAAAAGCTTGTGTCTAATTTGTGTGTGACCTTTTTTTTATCGTTCTCTATTTTCTACATAATTTTCATTTATGTGCATGCATTATTAACAATAGATCTACATATTCAAAAATCTAATAACTCTATAATAATGTAGAATTTCAAATTTTTAATATATATTATTAAATCTAGTGTAATAAACTATCCAATAAAATATCAACAACAATTTACGAATCACTAATATCATCTTTAATTTGAATGTTATTATCACAACTCCTTTGATTTACATTTGAAAAAAATATATAAACAAATCCTTAATTTTGATAGTTATTTTTCTAAATAATTGAATTGAATACAAGTACTTGAGAAGTTTGATTAGACACTTGCCAATTTTCACATCTTTTAACAATTATTTTTCTAAATAATTTAATTGAATACAAGTATTGAGAAGTTTGATTGGACCCTTGCCGATTTTCACATCGAAAGTTTAAAAGAGATGGACCAAATGTGGAAATGAGAGGTTATCATGCTACATTTGTATGTATACGATTGTAGTTCCTTTGTTTAATTCATTATCATGCTCGTGTTTTGTATATAGTGATGTTTATTGAGTTCAATCTAACTCAGTTCTTAGCCCAATGTATGTATGGCTACCCTTCACCAATTGATATTCATTGTAAATTCATCAAGGAGAAATAATGCAAAATCATTTATTATTACATCAATGCAATTGGAAAATCACTCACTTACGAGTCTTCTTCAGCGTAGAAACTCAACAAGACTTCTAAGACTTCTAATGACATATTTAAGCCTTTTTTTCTTCAAGTAATTTAAAGATTAACCATGAAATCAACGATGCTGCAATCTTATATTGTATTAATGTCTTCAATATATTAATCGTGGGTTAACATTTAATTTTGCATCATATTTACTTCTACTAAATTTTCACCACATTTAAAAAATCATCCCAGTAGAGGTGGAGGTGGATCTAAGTGTGTGTGAGAGCAAGTTTGTAATCATAAGGTTACATTGAATGTCTCCTTCACGTTTCATCCCTTCCTCCCTTCCTCATTTTGATCATTCTTTATTCATCCATCACTATTTTGAAAAATGTTTAGTTATTAAATGATAAGGGATGTTACAACCACTTTTACATAGAAGCTAAGTTAGCAGGTAAAAGAACAATACAGGTGGTTATCCCACTATTATCTTTCACCCCAAAAAAGGTCATCCTTTTGGTCATCCATAATTCGGTAAGGGACAAGTAATTTAAACTAAATAAGAGGCAAAAACCTCTCTTTGTAAGCCCTACCTTTTATTTATTCACATCACAACTATCTTTCTTTTTCTTATTACTCGAAGGTGGGGTTGTTTCCCACACCAAAGAGAGTGAGTGATTTTTATTGCTCTTAGGCCCTATATTAAGTCCCTAATAAGTATTCATCCTTAATAAGTATTCATCAAAGAGTGATAAGGTGCGAGCTTTATAAGCATGATAATTTTTCTTATAATCTTTGAAGAGTTTAAGTTGTTGAATAATTTTTCTTCAAGTTGTTGAATTAGAGTAAGTGATCCAATCAATCTATTCACTCTATAGTTCATGCTAATACATTGCACATATGAAGAAATCAACCCATACCCATCATTCAAATTATTGGTCAGTTCCTAGTGTTATGATCCTTTAACCCCCTTCTTAGGTTTGTTGTCCAATTTTATAATCTTGATTCTTGCAGCCATGGTGGGGATTCATGTTCATGTTTTTATTATTGAAGTCTTCTATATTTTTTTTATAAGGTCTAGATCTTGCTATACAAATCATTGTATAGGTGTATTAATTGATGGATTGTGAGAGATGCTTTGCCATAGAGTCTTAATAGCAAAAATCTCTAGTTTGCATGTGAGTTTACTATTTTTTGTTTTGACCCATACTTTTAGGTGTTTATTTAGCCATTTTATATGTTTATATGATCACGTGTTGTTTTCGTGGGTCTCTATTTATGTTTATTTTAAGATTTGGTGTCCTTATAGGTACGATGAAGCTTTACATGTTTTGAGATTTTATTAAGCTCACCAAAATCAAATAAGTTAAAAAGGATTATAAAAGTAAAGAGCATGTAATTTTTTTTTTTTTTTTCATAAATTACTTTATTAATAATCACTTAAATTAATTTATATTTTAAATATGTATTAGGTTGATTTATTGAAATAAAGTGACCAACTTCCAAAAAAATACTTAGTCTAGATAATTTCCTTATGGATCCATCACATAATTGAGAAAAGTGTTGACACATTTTAAACCATCTAATGTGGTTCATCAGCCTTATGGATCCATCACATAATTGAGAAAATTGATGACACATTTCAAACCATCTAATGTGGTTCATCAGCACAACAAAAAATATAAAGATATTCTAATTTGATAAGGATATAAAAAGAGTTAGGTTGAATGCAAGGTGAAAACAAAAAATAGTCATTAAAAAAATAATAACAAAATAAAAATTCAAATTAACAAATAAATCTAATAATAAAAAGATTTTGCACAAGAACTCCAATACACCATTAAAAACGTAAATTAAATGCAAAAACACCCTTTCAAAAATTACCTATATATGCCAATGTGATGCAGGAGCATCTAGCTGACAAGGCAAAGACACAAGTAAGGGATATGGTTTCTGAAGAGGACAGAGGGTTTGATTCATGTAGTGGGAAGCATACTTGTTTTTCTTTTAATTTCCTTTTCTTTTATCAAGTTATTTAGAGGTTACTGTATTAAGTGTAATTAGGAATAGTAATAATTAGATTAGGGTCATCATTTTGAAACAATTAAGTTGTTATTGTAAAAAGTCATGAAAAAGAAAATGTACTGGAAAATCAAACAAAATTCAGTATGAAAATTAACTGCTGTAACTAATTGACAAACTGGACAAACTACCAACAGTTAGAACAATTGTAACAGTGCTATTAAAGAAGGAAAAAAAGCACAATACGGGTTCGGAACAGAGGTAGAAGTATTCAAAGAAAAGAATAAAAATACCAAATTTTGTGTGCACATATCCTCATAGTGTCCTATTCGTGTCTGAAATTTTTTTAACAGAGAAATTACTATGTGAATGTCGTAAATGCATGGTCACAGGACTAATTAAAGAAAAGAGATCTTTGAGTACCGAATTCGTTGAATTCAAATGAGAAGAACAATGTTTTTCTACAAACAATACCAACAGAGGAACCAAAACGCGTAACGAGAATCGTCCAAACATTTCTTTACATACGAAAAGACAGAGTTTGCCATCACAACGAAAAGAACAACCATAATAAAACCCAGGTATGCAAATCTTAACAGCATAACGAAAATTTCAGTTCCAGAAATTCATTTACAGTCATCAAGCTAATGTCCATTCATATTCCATATTTAAAAACAACTTGAGAACAAAACCCAGTTTACGGATTTGGGAACTGTAAACCCTCATCGACGTAAATCAAAAATCCCATACATTTTCCAAACTGACTCTTACGACTTGACAGAGACCCTATCTAGAAACAGGACTCAACCTAACAGTGACTCGAGGCCTACAGCTAAACCAACTCATACGCCGAGAGACTCAGACAAACAAGTTACAAACAAATAAAGCAATGCTACCCGAAACTTTCTTGGAGTAGTCGAAGGTCCCAGCACCGAAACCCTCGGTCCCTGCACCTGCAGAAGAAATCACAGGACGAGCATCAGAATACAGTGAAAGGTATTACAAGATTTCGAAACAATTTTAATTTAGAACAAGCCGAAGCTACAGTGGTTCCACTTACCTACCGAAGGAGCCGTGACCAACACAACCACAGACTTTTTTTTTTCCCTGCTCACAAGGAGCCGAAGTCGTTAGAGGCCGAAAGAGGAACAGGTAAAGCGAAATAGCAGAGAGAGCAAGCTTACTAGTTGCATTGGAGCAGGAAACGACGAAGAACAACGCCATTGTTTTGTCGAGACCGTGCCTGAGCCAAACCGCCGCTGTAGAACGAGACCAGAACCACTTTCAAAAGAAAAATCGACACAGAGAGGTAACGGCATTGAAGACCCAGAACATAAATCGAACAGAGGACGCACAGAGGCAGAAACCCATAAAACAAATCGACCATCGAAAACCCTGGATAGTCTAAATACAAACAGGGAACGAGCCTTACCAGGTTTCCATAGTTCTGCAAAAAACCGAGACACTTCCACAACAGAAATCGAACAAACGATGCTGTGAGAACCGCCACAAGCATACAGCTCAACAGACTCAGACCAACAAAACCCTGGATCAACTAATAGAACTCCCATCGAAACTGCAGACTACCAACTCGTGTCACAAAGAATCCGGGAACCAAGTTTCAACCGAATACAAAGCATCGCAGAAGAGAACCACTGTAAAAAAACCACCAATTCGCCGAGAGCTCGCGGAAGGAGGAAGCAAAACTAACACAGGACCCAAATGAACTCAAAGGTGGCGGAAACCCTATACGAGGGCGGGGTCTAGAATCCCAACGCAATACAGGTGTCCATCGCATATACCGCCAACATACCTTCCGTAATCAAACAATTAATTGAACACAGATTGACAATCAAAATATCTCTATCCAACATCCGACGTACATAAATATCAAACGACAGTACAAACCAAGTGGAAAGGGAGCGACGGCGGGACCACGTGGGCTGGCCCCATCACAATGATCTATCTTAACTATATTCATGTGAATTCCACTTGTTATACCAAGTAATCTTGTTGATAATGATAACATCTTGTAGTTTATCAACCAATTAATTAAACTTGTTTTTTTTCCATATATATATATTATATAAAATTAATAATTAATAATAAGTCTTTTTATGACTAATGGGAGGGTTTCTCTTTCATATGGTTAAATTCAAGATCTCAGATGCTTATTTGTTCATGAATACAACATGCAACATGTGTGCATGCATATATTATTTCATGTTTAAACACCATAGTATAAATATTTATAGCTTAAGGAAGATTCATGTTGTTGGGTTGCATTTCATAAGTAATGGTAATAGTTTTAATCACCATTTTCAATAGCACAAACAACAAAATGAGAGTGCATTGATTGAGAATATAAGTAACCCTTCACATTTAAGGTAGAACTTCCTTAATTATCTCTAAGATTATTTGTATTATGTAATACACAACCTATAAAAAAAAATAAAAAAAATATTGGCTTAGCTTTTATATCTCATTACTCCCTTTTTAACAAACCAAAAACAACATAATTTATATAGTTCACTCCAATCATTCCATTCAATCTATCCATTCTATATTGTAATAGCAATTATGAACCCTTTATATCTACAAAAGACTAGAATTATATGGCCTTTATTTTTTATTTCCTTTCTTTTCCATTTGTGCCAATGTTTTCTCTTTTTCTAATACTATATTATCTACTATTTTTCGTTCTTCGTGGTTTTCAAACTCAAGTTCCTTCTTGACCTTATCTCTAGATATATTGAAGGTGCTTAATTTACACTACAAAGAAGGGTTCCTTCTAAGGTCCCTATTGGTGTTGTTAGTTTGGTGCATTCCAAAAGTAATAGTAATGGTTTGAATCACCACTTTCAATAATAAGAATGACACAATGAGATATGATGTAGAGCTTTGATATGTACCTATTTAAAATAGTAACAATAATGACACAATGGGAGTGAACCTGTTGAACATAATATCTCGCGTATGATGGAGAGCTCTGATAAGTACCTATTTAAAATAGTACATTGGTGATAAATGTTCATGTTGATGGATAAATATTCTTGAATCATAAAAAATCAATTGGATCACATAACAATGTTCTAAATGTGAATACAATGAGATTTATTTGTTAATTAATCAATTTTTACATGCACAAGTGTTTTCTCTCATTGATGTAATGATGTAAAGACAAATAAATGACAAGAGAGCAGGAACGCCAAGACATCGGAAAGAAAACCAAACCATATGCCCTCTTTATTATTATATATTCCCTCACTATTTTTATAGGGAAAAAATCTTAACATAAATCTAGGCTAGGTGGTATATCACAACATTAAGTATTTCATGATTTTTTTTAATCGAAAATACCATTACGGCATTTTGCAATGCTACTTTTTCTTTGAAACAATGCTTAAATGAGATTAAATGATTGAAAATGACACAAACAACACAATACAAAAAAAAGTAGTTGCATGTATGACAAATATATGGTATAAATAAAATACAAAATGACACCATCAATGATGAAAAGTAAAAAACTATTTCAAAAAAAATGTCAATAATAACAATGCAATTAGATGCAATTTTTTTAATGAAAATACAATGCCAAAAAAACATGTGAAAACTTAACATACACTCAAAAAAAAAAAAAAAAAAACAAAAACTAAAGCTGTTTACCGGTTATATTTGATTTGGATTTGACCATTATCTTATTTGTCATTCATCTTGATGCCTTTGGAGTGGAAAAAATAGAGCAATGATTTGGATTGGATCATTATCTTATTTGTCATTCATCTGGATGCTTTTGGAGTGGAAAAAATAAAGCAATCAACAACCATTGACGGTTCCTAGTTGGTGAATTAGGGTTGAAACTTTTCAGAAAATGTTTTAAACATTAAACTACATTTAAAAGTTTGTTTCCACCATTGACATTCCTAGTTGGTGAATTGGGGTTTGAAACCTTTCATAAAATGTTTTAAACATTAAACTACATTTAAAATTTTGTTTCCAACATTGACAGTGCCTAGTTCCTAGTTAGTAAATTAGGGTAAACTTTAAATAAATGTTTTAAACATTAAACTACGTACAATTTTGTTTCTTAATTGCAACACGAAAGTACATACCTAATTTAGAAATAGATTTAACTTATGAATATAATTAGCTAATTATAGTTTTGAATATAATTAAATTGAAATTTTAAATTCTAAATAAATTTAACTTAGGAATATTACTAATAATAGTATAGAATATAATTAAATCAAAATTCTGAATTCTAAAATCAATAAACTTAACGACATAATTACATCTTTTTTGCTAAATGCAAAGGAAATTATATTAATTAAATTGATTATTTTTTGCTAAATACAAAGGAAATTACTTTATTTTATGCAATATATGATAACATCCCTTTTACTTGTAGGATTACCAACCTTGTTAATTAAACAATTCGGAAGTGTACGAATTCTCTCCGTACAGAGTTAGAGACCTATGGCGCACCGATGTCTCACGTGTAATATATAAGCAAAGGTGCTTAAACACATTTGAGAATATTCCTCCTAACTGATTAGGACCGAATCATAACTGCCACCCCATGTTATTACCCACATGCCTGAGATCTCCCTGCTGTAGGCCGAAACCAGAAATTTAAACATGTTGGGCCTCTTGACAGCCACCAGACGCTGTCAAGGGCGCCTATGGGGAATCATTACCCAACCAAAGAGTAACCACAACAATTTCTTCTGCAAACCGCCTCTGTGCTCCCCTTTCTATGCAGCCACAACTTTATATACAGAGACCACACCATGGAAGACTCCCAATCTAACTCCAAATCCTCAAGAAACTTTCTCTGCGGCCACAACTTTATATACAAAGCCCACTCCATGGACGACTCCCAATCTAACTCCAAATCTCCAAGAAACAAACCCTCCTGCTGAGATTGTATTTTTTAATTTAGGTACCACATTCCCCAAAAAGGGTGAAAAAACCCAATTGTGGGAGTTCGGTGCCATGGTTTTGTGTGCTGATACTTTATCAGAGAAAGAGAAAGGTCATGTTATTCGCATTCGTCCTTCTCTTGCATTAGAAGATATGCCCAAGAAGATGAAAGATGAAGGGTTCAGCACGTCACAATCCTTTGCAGATGTTGCAAAGGACATCTTCAACATTCTTGACGGTACATATCTTCTTGTAAATCTTTATAATTTAATCTGTTATATATATATATATATAAACTAAACTAATGGAGAATGGATAGCAGGCAGGATATGGGCAGGTCACAATTTGAAACGTTTCCATGCCCGCTTGATACGTGAAGCCTTCCAGAGTATAGGACAGATTCCGCCAGTGGATATTGGGATAATTGACACTCTTATATTGTTCAGAAATTATTTTCCAGCGAAAAACAACAAGGTCCATTGCATTATTTTCACTTCGTTCCAATTCATAAATCGTCTCTGTATTTTTCAATGGGTTATAACTCGTTTCTATGCGCCGAATGAATTGCAGCTCTGCACAATTGCCAAATACTTGGGTTCTGGAACGCAAAAACACAGGTAAGAAAAAATTTAATTATTGTAGCAAATTTTTATCTAAATTATTAACGGGGTCTATATAAAAGTCTAGATTGGGTGGGGCATACATGTTCAAATTTTGCTGACATATATGTTTATTTAAAACAAAAATTGATTTGGGTTTATATAGTATAAATGATAGCATGTTTTTAAATATTGTTAAAAAAGGATGGATTGTGGTTACACAAGAATTTAATAATAATAACTACTAAAGTTTATTGGACTATTGTGTTATTTTCAAAGCAGAAGTTTACCAGATGCGCTATTGACTGTAGACGTTTTTACGCGGGCTGCAACTGTAGACTTTTTGGTACGCAAAAACTGAGTACGTATTATGTATGTATATGTTTCTAATGTTTAAAAAAAGGAATAATGGTATTGGTCAATTTTGATGCAGAGATCCCAAATTCCAGAATTAGCTCCTCCTGAAGGTAAATTGGTTAGTAGCCGGCCTTCGAAGACGCGAGGAGATGCCTCTTCGACATCGAAGAAAAGCAGTCGAAGCAAAAAGGTCGAGATTTGAGAAAGCAGGTTAAACTGAATAATATTAATACATCAGTTTTGAGATTAAAGAGATGCAAAGAAGTGAAACCTGCCTACTGTAATTTACAGTTAATGATTATATGGTGGACGTTGCTCCGTGGCTTTCTCATTCATATATATTTTTGCATCAAACTATTACACATTCGAAAGACGATTTAAGGTTTATATTGGTGATCGGCAAACTCCAATTCATAGATTTATCATTTTACTAAAGTAAAGTTAGAGATAGTATTTAAGAACGCAAAACTCGGATCTTTTTAACGCATAAGGAGGTTACAATATACAGAAGCCCACATATGATACTCTAATTACTTCAAAATTTTGTCGGGTTATGTGGACGTTAAAATATAATTCATTTATAAAAAAGTAAAGTGTTTTAATTATAATATATATATATATATTATATAATATTTAAAACCTTAATTTAAGTTAAAAATTTGTTTTAACACCAAATCAATCATTACTGTGAAATAAATTTAAATCTTTTAAAAATACGTTTTTAGTGATGGAGAGACCGGACTAAGTATAGAATATACCACTAAAAAGTTTATAACAACCTTAACCACTGCACATTATGATGAGTTTGAGTTTATTTTCTAGACAGGCAATTTGAGCACCTTCGAAACTAGGCATGTGATCTTGGAACTATACAAGTGAAGGATCTTTGGAAATGATTATTTTATTTTTAATATAGGTGTAATATATATTTTAAATACAAAGGAATGCAATTCATAATTACAAGGTTTATTTAGAAATTTTATGTGAGAGGTAAGATATATCTTTGTAGTCCCGGATGCGCGGGTGATTCACAGGTATATAGGTACGATGGAGGTGTGCAAGGTGGGCAAGTGGCAGCCCAACTGCGCCAGTTGTAAGTGTCATGCACTGGAAAGCTGGCCTCGTACAAACCTCTTAATGGTAGCCTCGTACAAACCTCTTAATGGTAGCATTAACGCTGCCTTCCTTGCTTCTGGTTATTGGCGCGATGGCTCTCAGTTTGATCCTCACACCTGTTGTTCCGACGCATGCTTTTGGCTCCATCAAGGCTGCAGTCTCGGGCGATTCTCCGAGCGATAGCTCTACCACCTGCGTCCTTTCGGCTCTGGTGCATGCTAAAAGTTCTTCCCTATTAGTCTGTCTTTGCTTGGTGCATGCTAAAAGTTCTTCCCTGTTAGTCTGTCTTTGCTGGGCTTCAAGCGCCTTCACCATCTTCGACTCCCATTCGGCTCCGGTTCCTGGCGCTCAAAGCTTTAATCGAGCTCAATCTTCGTTTCTCTTTGTGTACACGCCCCTCAGTCGTTTCCTCGCCCTCCCTCCTCCGTTTATCTGTCCTAATCCCATCAATATGCCGAGAGAAAGGCTGAGAATGGGGAGCAGACGTGGCGGTTCACGAGGTCGAGCCACCCACCAGCACTCCTCCACCACTCTGGACCCCTATGCGGATGCGTCAGACTATCCAGCCACTAGAAGTGGCAGGGGCAGGGGAAGGGGGCAAGCCAGAGCCGGAGTCTGTGTGCATCAAGCGCATCCCACTGCCCGCTTCCGCATCCCTTGTTCTCTGGAAAATTCCTCCTTCATTGTCTCTGTGACAATTGAAAAGTGTGAGAATGCCATGGGTCCAAGGGCGGTTCAACATGGGGTTCCTGCGGAACAGAGGTTGGCGAGTCACATTGCCACCCCGCGCCAAGTCACTGGAGGCATGCCTACTATGAATACTGAAGCCAATGTTGACCCAAGCGCGCCAGCGAGAGGAGATCCTTCAAGCTCAACGGTCCATTCTTCTGACTCCAAGGACTTAGATCAATTTGGGGGCCGAATCGTTGAGGAACAACTGTCAACCTCAGATGAAGATTGAACCAGTCAGCGCCTCTGGTTTTTTTGATCTGCCACCGAAGAAGAAGTTCTCCTTCTTTTCGATTTACAGTGTTCATGCTTGTTTCAGGTCTCTATCTATTCTACATGTCGAAGTCTCTTTATGTTTTTGTTTATGTAAAAATATGTTCTTGAAACAGCAGTGTTTAACTTAGTCTGGTATCGTTGTATGGGTCAGTTTTTCGAGTTTTTCTGGAATGATAAGTGTTCCTTGAAATTAAACACTCTGATGTAAGTCATTTTTCCGGTTCCACAGTCAGGATGCCAAGAATTTTTTGCTCTATGCCAACTTCATGGCATGAATTCTTGAGGCAGCTGCCTAGCTGTAACATTTTTGTATGAATATAGGAGTAGACCAATTAAGAAAAAAGAAAAGATATATCTTTGTAGCAAGAATGTGATTAGTCTTTAGTGAAGTTTTTTTTGAAAATTTAGAATGGAAAAATAGTTATTCATGAATTAGATTACAAAGAAATTAAAATGTTTATATTTATATGTAGTTTTGATGTAGTGATGCTTAAACTTTCTTTTAAAAGTGTTGTAGTTTTTGTTGTTCATAATCCACTAATCTTTAATAAAAATGTTTGTTGTTCAAAATACATCAATGTTTAGCTAGTGAGGAACATTTATTTTTAGCAAGAGAGAGGTCCTGGCTAATTCCAAGGCTAAAATCCCTATATAGATCTTCAAAATGCAACTAATATTTCAAAAAAAAACTAAGAGGCATACTTATATCAAGTCATTAAGTAATGTAGTGAACTCAAAAAGAGGAGAGTAGACAACTCAAATAAGGAGACCTAATTCCAAAAATATACTAGGACACATAGTATTCCTCCTTTGTGTTTAATACATATAATCTAGAAAATCAAGTTCCTCTATGTTTAATGCATATATTAAACATATACACTACAAAATCAAGTTAGCGAAGTGAGCAATTGTAAAAACATCAAGAATGCACTAGTTAATGGTGAACCTTAACATCACAAATGCACTTGTTAATGATGAAACTTAACATCGAGAACATACTTGTTAATGGTGAAACTTATCAATTTGATCGTGGAGTTTTAATGATATTGAAATTGCACATATATGTAAGTGCACATACACCTTTGGGGGGTAACAAAAGGCATCCCTACAAATGCACTTGTTAATGATGAAACTTAACATGAGAACATACTTGTTAATGGTGAAACTTATCAATTTGATCGTGGAGTTTTAATGACATTGAAATTGCACATATATGTAAGTGCACATACACCTTTGGGGGGTAACAAAAGGCATCCCTTACCCATCCAATGTCGGAAGGAGCTACTCAACTTGTTGCATGCATTAATTCACCTATAATTCTTTTTTGAAAATTTAATAAACTTCCTTTTACTTTTTTGCATGGCTTATCTCACATGGAGCTCTCTTTTCAACTAGTGAAAGGGGTCAACATTGAAATTTTACAAACTACATTTACATTTGAAAAAGTCTAATCTAATCAATGAGAGAGTTTCAAAACTCAACATCATGTGCCAACAAGATAGTTAAGAGTAGAATAGTAAAAAAGCTTAGGTTCTCAATATAGTGAATAGGGAGCTTCCAAATGTGTATTGTACCACATTCTTTTATGCTTGCATGATGTATTTAATTTTGATGGTTATTTTTAAAACTTTAAAGTATATGAACCGAATGTATGAACTAAAGGGTATTGTGCTACATAGGTATGCAAAATATTGCAATTCATTTTTTTATTTCATTATCCTACTCATGTCTTGTTAACCATGATGTTTATTGATTCCACCAACCTCAATTCTTAGCCCACTATATTTGTCACTTCCCTTCAACATTAATCTTTACATTTAATTCATCAAGAAGAAAAAAAGCAAAAGAGTGTGTTATTACATCAATATACTTGTTGACTCATCCCCTCATGAGCCTTCTCCAAAATCATTCTAACAAAAAAAATTAATAAGTTTCTCTCTAAAGATGAGGATAAAGAAATGTAAAATAAGACTTGTGAAGCTACTTGTAGTTGGGGATTTTCTCTATTGGAAGTTCTCCGTTAAAGAGACAAGTGAAATTTTTTATAATAATAAATATATAACATTTTGGTGTTATTTTGGTTCTTTATTTGCTATTGTATTGGTTTAAATTTAATTCTTTTTAATAATAAATATGAGTTAAATAATATAAAAATGATACTATATTAGATTTCTCCTAGGTAATATTACATCATGTTCACAATGATAAAGACATGTCTAATTTAAATAATTTAGTTATAAATACATAAAAAATAGATACTTATTTTAAAATGCATCATCAAGTTTATTTCAAAGTCAAACAAAGGCCTCTTAATCACCATCACAAATGCGGTGCGCTTGATAAAAATACAATAACCCCAAAAATAATATTTAAAAATATAACAATAGCTTGATCTGTTCAATAACGTGAATGTTTCGTACCAGTGAAAAAATGTTATACGTGCTCATTGGTGCATAAGTGTGATGCACATCTAAAACAATTTAAATTTATGAACCAACAACGGTACGTCATAAGTAAGTATGTGTGTATGTGTGCATCGATTCTAGTGTGGTTGTAACTTATGCATCGCTAAAACAATTTAAACTTATGAACCAACAATGGTACGTCATAAGTATGTGTGCAACGATTCTGGTGTGGTTATGTTTCACAGCGTACCATAGTGCATGACTGTGTTTTTGACGCACAAATGATTTTTTTTAATTGAAAGTTATGTTTCCATATTAATAAATACATTTTTTCAATAATTATATATATATATTATATATTATATATAATATATATATAATATATTATATATATATATATATGGCTAATGTATTTTATATGTCAATCATGTAGCTGAGACGTCAACAACAGGAGCAGTAGCAGAAACAGGAGAAAATGGTGGACTCATACAATATGGTCTAATCATGGGAGGCCAAAGAGAGGGAGAACACCTAATTGTTGTCCTACAATACACACTCCATGTGTCTTACTTGGATCTCAGAGGTCCATGCTACAGACCACCATGGCGACATGGATTTCAGAAATGGAATTGTGAAAAATTTATACTTTGTTATATGTTGTGGATTCAAATGGTAAAATAAGAGTGAAATTAGAAGATAGTGGTTTGGATCAAATTTATCAGATTAGGATTTCATGGGTCTTATTAGTCACACACCAAACACCATGCAAACTTATAGGCGAGCCTTTCATGCCAGTGTCATATCATACAATTGATGTCTTTCAAACCAACGATGTGATGTATATGGCTTAGGCTCATAACTTTCAATGACTTGTTATTCATTGTTAAAGTCATCATAAATTTATCACTAAATGATTATTTATATTGAGTTTGAACTAAATAAGAAGAAAAAACATGTGACTAAACCAATAAGTATTTAACTCGAGATTAAATCTTCAATGTTATTTCTAAATTCACTATTTTGTTCTCATTTTCCTTTTTGAGAAGCGTTGTGACCTTGAATCCTTATTATCATAGATAATTTACACAATCGAAATACTTAGTTTTGAGTACTGTAAAAATGTTTCCATAGAAAAAATCGTGTAAAAAATTTGTGAATCTTACTAATTATATTATAAAATGCCAACAAGACGAATAAAAAACAATATAATTAGCGAAATAATGAAAAAAAATACAAAATAGTATAAATGATGAAATAACACAAGTAGATATCACTCTCCATTGTCATCACCCTAATTACGTTTTTTTTTTGTAAATCAGTTGATATGTATTAGATCACAAAATTACATAAGTTATAAAAAGGTTTGTATAACCAAACTGAACAGAGTGCTACAGGCCAGACCAACCGAAATATACTGCATACAAGGCATTAAGGATCAGTAGGCCTGCTGCTTTAGAACTGAGCAGCCCAAAGAGAAAACTTAAAAAGCTAAGACCGATATAGAAAAGGGGCCAACCGCACAGGGTTGCCAGAAAAAAATAGAATCAAAGTTGACAAAGAGGGCCTCAGAAAGGTCCGTCGCAATTAAAACATTGTCAGACAGTAGTAGGAAAAACTCCCTAGCAGAGGTTCGCTGTAATCCAGAGAAGAAAAGCCTTCTTCGTGGATCTTACTGATCCATTCCTGCGAAGTCCTGAGTAGCAGCACTTGGACCAGCTTCTTCATCTTCCTTGGGAAAATTCCAGGCTTTATAGCGCTTAACAGTGGTGGATTTGAAATTTTCCTCTAGGACTTCAACAACAATATTAAGCCCCTGGTGAATAGAGAGCTTGAAGAGCCGGGTGAAAGCCCCCAGACTTTGGGAAAGTATTTTGAGTTCCTCCATGAGTGCTTTCATATTGATTTCCAACAAGTCTAGCCTTGCAGAATTCTTGGTTGAGGCAAGAGAAGTAGCATAGTAAGCATCTTTTAGGGCGGCTCCTTGCATACTCAGAGTTTTGGCTAGCATGGTTTTCATGCGCCATGCTTTACTCTGAGTTCTTAGGGATAGAGTGGCCCTAGTTGCAGGAGTACCCGGGTCTAAGAGCCATTCAATTTCCTCCCCAATGGTATTAATATCCAGCCCCTCCTGGGCTTCATTCACATTAGCTTCGATTTCCTTTTTATCCCTTGTGGAGATAGAGGTCTCATAAGCCTCCCAGGCTCTCTTCAACTCCCTGGTTGCTTTTTCACTTTGACTAACATTGTTTGCCATTGTACTATTGCAGGTATCGACGAGAGATAAACAAGCATTTGAGAACCACACAGTTCGCACAGGGATTATCTCTAGGAGATAATTCAGGCAAGTTAAAACAATTACGGCGATCTTCGTATTTATCATTGAAGGTGTAATGTGATGGATCATGATCCCAAGCAGAGCCTCCATAATTCCTTGGTTTTTGACAAAATTAATCCCCATAAGATCATTGATTGTCTTTCCATGATCATGGTCGATTGCATCCATGTTGCCACGCTTATGACTATTGAATATGGGCCACGTGTCCTTTACTGCATTATACATGAGCTGACTACATTCCTGTGAGATATCTTCCTCCCTTTTCAATGTGAGCAATAAGACCTTCCTTCGCGGTGCCATTTCCAGGCATAATGATTTTGGGGGTGGTCATTTATGGCTGGCCTCATGAGTCATTGAAGAGCGGTCCCATGAGTGTCGTTCAACTCTCCTTCCATGCCTGTAAGGTCTTTCATGGAGAGTTGTAAACACTTGGCTTGAAGATCCTCACATGTGACGTCCTGCCAATAGGTGTCCAGGTAATCATTTCGATGATCGACCCCGTAGTTTTCTAGGCAATCCACCACAACATTTTCAGTGCGTCTTACAGCCTGCAAAATAACGCCATCGAGAACTAAAAGATGCTTTGCAATGAGCTTTGTTACTTTGGCAAGTCTCCAATGCTTCGTTACCTTTTCGGGTCGTGAACCAGTTTGTAATTTCCTCGCTGCGTTGATTGCCAGTAGAGAATCCCCCTCCACAATAGTAGCCCCTCTCCCCAAGAAAATTAGGATTTGAAGTCCTTGCTCTAACGCTGTGAATTTAGCCTCATTGTTGGTGGCCTCCCCCATATATTGATTGAAGATATGAAGAATTTCGCCTCTATTGTTGCATAGAACACCTCCTAGGCCTGCAGGGCTAGGGTTGCCTGAGAGGCACCGTCAAAGTTTAACTTGTGAAATCCCAATTAAGGAGGTTGCCAAGAGATTAGGGAGGGAGCTTGATGAGGACGCTGCACAGGAGAAATGGGATAATTCGTTGCAGATATTCCAAAAACCTGCATAATCTATTTGTCATTAGCATATGGCTCGGTCTCCTATTTAGCTTTACATCTGGTAAGAGTTATCTCATGCATGTTTTGCATGATATTCATTTTAATAGTCTCTATTGACCTGGAGTCCTTTTGAAAAATTCTTCTGTTTCGTTCTTTCCATGTAGACCAAACTATGAAACCAAGGCTTAGCTTCCATAGAGTATTAACTGTTTCACAATTTGAATAATTGGTTTTCTTATTTGCTATGATGTCATGTATAGAATCTCTGGTTCTGTCTGTTTGTTTAAAAATTTCCTCCATCCAAACCCAGAGTCTAGTGGTCCACTCACAATTATTGAGGAGATGATTCATCGATTCCTCATCTTTTTCATAGAGGGAGCAATGGGAGGGACCTATGCATCCTTTTTTCCATAGGTTCTCCCAAGTAAGGATCCTACAACGCATTAAGAGCCATAAGAAGGTTTTTATCTTTGGCCAGATAGTTGCATCCCAGACATTGATGTGCCAATTTACTTTCCCTTCCTGATCCTTTTCTTCTATGTAAAATCTGGCCTCCTTTAGGGTAAAAGTACCCCCGCCAAGTTTGCCCCATCTCAGTTGATCTTCGTCTTGAGAGTGGTGTATTTTCCTTTTATGTAGACAAGTTTGTGGGGATAAAATATGGTTATCCATTCCCTCTACCTATGGGGTGTTGTTTATGATCCACTCTCTCCATTGCTGGTTCGCAATGTTGTTTTTCCAGTATTGGTTCACCGTTAGTTTCCCTTATTCCTGGTACCTTTGCTGCATGGGAAGATAATTTGGGCATTCAATCTTGTGAAGTTGCTGCCACGCATCCTCTCAGAAGAGAGCTGTGTGACCATTTCGTATCTCCCAAAAGCAGTTTTGTTGTATGATGTTTCGATTAGCCCTAGCCAAGTTCCAGATAGGGGAGCCTGCTGGAGGGTCTATAATTCGAATTAGATTCTGAGGGATCCAGTTTTCAGCATACTTAGCCTTCCATAGCCTGTCCCAGGGTGTTTGTGGTTCTTTAACCCACCTCCACCATAGTTTGGCTCCACAAGCTTTTTTGGTAGTGTCTAGGTCTTGAAGTCCTAAACCACTTAGGATCCTGGGTTTGCAGATTTTCTCCCACGCTACTAGGGTCCATTTCTGTTTATCAGAATTACTAGACCATAGGAAGGTTCTTTGAATATGTCTGATCTTCTGGAGAACTCCTTTAGGGGCCAGAAGTATGGAGAGCATGTACTGAGGGATGTCCTCAAGGACAGCTTTAGTAAGGACAAGTCAGCCATCAAAGTTAAAGGCTCTGTTAGTCCAATGTTTGCTTCGATTTTCAAGAGTGGAGAGCAGTTTCTCCCAATGGATCTTTTGCCAAGGTTTATCAGTAAGAGGGACACCTAGATGTTTGGAAGGAAGGTTTTTCCTTTTGAACCCGAGGATAGCAATGAGATTTTTCTGGATCGCTAAATGAGTAGGAAAAAGAAGATGGAGGATTTGTTCAAATTTAGGTCCATACCTGAAGCTCTACTGAAGAGATTGAGAATGGCTTTGATGCCTTGAGCCTCCCGAATCATAGGGGTTCCATGGAGCATGGTATCATCCACAAACTTCTGGTGAGTAGTGGCTGGGAAGGAGGGCACGGGTTGGAGACCCTGTATTAAGTTTTCTTCCTTCGCACTTTTAATGATATCGCTCAGGCCTTTCATCAAAATAACAAAAAGGAAAGGGGATATGGGATCCCCTTGACGAATACCTATGGTGGGAGTAAAAGGGAAGGTGGCAGCTCCATTGACAAGGATGGAGAATCTGGGGGATTTGATTAGGGCTAGAATCTAGTTGATCCAACATTGAGCAAATCCGAAGGCTACTAACATAGCTTCCAAGTATCTCTAGCTGACCTTGTCATAGGCTTTCGAGGGGTCCAGCTGTATGATCATACCAGATTTTTTCCAGGATTGAAGAGTGTGAACCATTTCTTGAGCTAGCAAGACATTATCCATGATTTGTCTTCCCTCCACATAGCCAAATTGCTCTTCTGATATTATCCAAGGAAGAATTGGCTTCAGTTTGTTGGCCATTACTTTGGAGATAATCTTATAGAGAACATTGCATAATGCAATCGATTGAATTTTGAGGGGGCATTTTCTTCCTCCTCTTTGGGGATAAGGGCTATGAAAGTATATTTAAGGGATTTGAGGATGGAAGAAGATTTCTGGGAATATTCCACCACCTCCCACACTTCCATGCATACTATATCCCAACAAGCTTTATAAAAATCAATGGTGAAACCATCTGGCCCTGGTGCCTTTCCATTAGGAATTTCTTTCACTGATTCTTCCACCTCTTCCATGATAATAGGGCGATCTAAAGATTTATTTTGATCTTCTGTTATTAACCTTGGAATGGAGGTCATGATCTCCCTTATAGCTGCTTCCCTGTTGGTGTCTGGTTCCGAAGCGATCTGTCTAAAGTGATTTATGAGGAGGGAGGATATTTCTTAATGATTTTGGAGGGGAGTGCCCTATTCATCCATCAGTCGAGTGATTTTGTTGGCACACCTATGATCAATAGCTAAGCGGTGGAAGAACTTTGTGTTTTTCTCTCCTTCTTTGAGCCATTGGATATGGGATTTTTGTTTCCAAATTATTTCTTCCTTTGGCATCTAGCATGAGTATCTGCAATGTACTAATTGCCTCTTGGGTGATGTCCCCTTGGAGCCAATTCGTGTGGATCTATGCCAACTATTCCTCCAAGGCCTCTTGGTTCCAGGATTTTAGCCGAGCTTTGATGTGCTTTAGTTTGGCTTGGAGCCGGTAAATTTTGGTACCCCTCGTTTCTAGTGGCTCATGCCACCAGTGTGTTATTTTAGAAATGAAATCCGGATGACTTAGCCAAAATTTCTCAAACCTGAAGGGTTTGTTCTTCGAAGTGCCGAGGATGGAAGCGTCCATAGTGATGGGCCAATGATCAGAGCCTCCACAAGGTAGAATATCCGAATCCACTGTTACCCCTTCAAGGAGGATGGCTTCCGTTATAAGAAATCTATCAAGTCTGGAGGCAATTTTCCTGTCTCCTCCCCTTTTGTTGTTCTAGGTATATAAGCCATTCTTGGAGATAATATCCACAAGATTCACTGTTTTAATAAAGTTGTTGAATGCTTTTTCATCTCGATTCAACACTCTAATACCTCCTTTATTTTATGTTAGCGATATTATCATGTTAAAATATCCTCCATAAATTGTTTTAGCAGAGGGATATCTATGCTGCATTTTGTAGAGTCGATCTAACATCACCACTTTGTCTTCTAGTCTGTGAGGGCTATAAATATTAGTACAGAGATAAGTGTCTGAGTCTCCTATGATTTGCACTTCCAGGGAAATGGAAGATCTATAGGCCTCTGTAGAAATGAGATGAAGGGCTTCAGGATTCCAGAGAGTAGCCAGGCCTCCCTCCATAACATCCTTTCCACTTCTATGTATTCCATTATTTTTTCTATATTTCTACTTATCCCTTTCATTATCTGGATGGAGCATTTAGTTTCTTGCAAAAAAATCATATCAGATTTCTCATAAATGACTTTTTTCCTTAGAATTATTTGTTTCTTTTGGCTATTTAGCCCTCGAGTATTCCATGAAAGTATTTTCATAATTAACAGAGTTTTTAAGAGGTGAGCGTGAAGGCCTCAAGGGCTTTCATCTTGCCTGAGTTTTGGAGCATCTGACCTCATTCTTGAAGTGCCTCATTGTTTGTTCTTCAACCCCTGTTTTTCCTGTGTTTTGGATTGATGTTGGTTTGATGCAATCTTAAGGCTTTAATTCCCAGACCTTTTGTTGCGCCAAAGCTTCTTTTCTGCATGTTCAACTCTACATCTTTCCTAGCTAGGAATAGAGAGTTTACTTTGTCCACCTCCTCCTCAGGAATATGTTTCATTCCTTTCTTCTTCCATTGCTCTACCATGTTCAGGAGATCCATGCCTTCTCTCTCTAGAATGTCACTTAGATCCATGTCCTCTATTCCCATTTCGCTGGCTATCATCTCCGCATCTTCCTCTAATTCTTTTGTTGGTGCCAGAAATTGTGGGGTGTCATTTGCTGGGATTGGATTGGGCTCTTGGGATTTTTTTGCAATAATGTCTTGGATATCCTACAATGGATCTAGTTCTTGGGGGCCTTCATCTACCTCTGTGTCTTATCCAAGCACTTCAAAGGCATTGGCTATGCTTTTGATGGAGGTTCTAGCTTTAGATTGATGTTTCCTATTTGCTCATTGTCTACCAGAAGGTCGGGTGAAAACTTCCTTGTGTTTTCCTATGTTTTCTTTGGGTTTCTCGATTGGTTTGTTCATTGGGCATTCTCTAAACAAGTGTCCATGTTCGTGGAACTTCCGGCATTGAAATGGAATTTGTTCATAGTCTATAGCTTGAAAGAAGACTTCATCTCTGAATTCTAACCACAGACCTTCATGCAGAGCACCTGAAACATCCATCTCTACACATATTTTGGCACAAGAGGTGTACCTTTTTTGCAGGGTTGCCTCCGAAGCTTTGATGAAGGTTCCCAGCTTATTGCCTATCTGTTTCAGCGATGTAGGTCTCCAATAGTCAATGGGGAGAGAGAATAGGTGAATCCAGATAGGTATATGCTTAAAGGTCTCTTGTTCTAGTGCAAAGTTGGGTTTCCATGGTCTCATATATAGCCCTGCTGAGGCAAAAAAATATGGTCCTCCATTGAAGATGCAATCCCTATCGTCCAGATTTGCGAAGACAACAGTGAAGAAACCTTTCTCTCCCAGGTGGAGCCTAACATCCCCTTTTGGCTTCCATTGTTGTTTGATACACAAGCATAGGGCTCTTTCCGTAGGCCAGAAGCCCATGAACTTACAGATCACCGCATGTACTGACATATGATCTCTGTAAGCCTGCATTTCAGGGTTGATAATAACCACTCGCAAGTTTTCTGTAGTTTTGGGCTTGCAGTGCCCCCGGTCCTCCCATTTTCTAGTTCTCATGACCGATCCTTCCTGATCTATTCCATACTGGGGCAAAGCTTTAGTGTCCCCTGATTTTTTGTTTTTATCGTCTTCTTCTTGTGGTACTGGTTCGGGATAAGAGTTCCCTTTGTCTCTTCCTTTTGGATTATTGATGTTATTGGTATGTTTTTGGCTCTCGGTTTCCTTGGGCTGCTTGCTCATTTTTCCTTTTTTGCTTAGCTCCTCCTTCCATACCTTCTCTGAGCTTGAAATCCTGCATCCCTTCCAGTGGGGCCTTTCCCTTGTTCATCATTGCCTGCTTATATGTTGGGGCCCCATTGGACCCCGTTCTTCTCATTTGTTGGGCCAAAGCCTAGCCTCGCCTTCGAAGTTCTGCACCGAGGGCTCTGCCCTCTGCCAGAGTTTGTGACAATGGACCACAGACCAATCAGATCTCGATGTGAACCCTAGTTGCTCCCAAAAGGTGAGTGGGCTTGGCCTAGGAAAGTCACTCCTCGCGACTAGTCAACGCCCTCGCTTAGGTTTGAGCGCAAGACCTCACTGCCTTTACGAGTCCAACTTTACCAACCAGCCACCTCCACCGACCTTTCACCTTGATTACCTTATTCGCTTGACATGTTAACATTTTTGTTCTCAAAAATATGTTTTGATCTAGGGTCGTGTCTAAATACGAACAACCAATCCCTATCCAACACATCTGGGTAAAAAAACACTTGTGTCACACGGAATGGGTTATATTTGCGGACAAATCCAACCTTCCTAGGAGTCTAAGACTCTCTAATGACAAACAAACCAAACAAGAGCTATCCTTCTCTAGATACACATCATTCTACGAGAATTCAAA
>APFE030533846.1:0-13245 GCA_000404065.3 Pinus taeda | reverse complement strand
TACACTGAAATTTGTCACCATGACTATCTGCAGTTACTATGGCTCCATCAATAGTCATATTATCCTCCTTGTCAAGCCTTATACCTCTGCTCTCCATGTCAAACTTCAAAAAAGAGAGAAAGTCATTAAAAATCATGTTTATCTCTGGGTACGCAGGTTCTCTTTACCTTGCCTGCGTGTACGCATCCCAAGCTCATTGTACCTGCGTACTTGTACGCTCTGTAAGTCAAGGGATGGATGCGTACTCCTGTAAAGGGTCAAAAGGCGCGCATTTCATCTTAAAAAAGTTACTTGTGGTCACTTCTAGAGCTTTCTAGAAGAGTGTTTGACGTGTATTGAGCGCCTCCAGATGGTTCATGCATCCCTATGATAGAGGAACTTATCCCATCAAGAGAGGAGCTACCCCATCCAAAAGAGGGAGTATCCCATTGATGTTGGAACTGAATAACTTCCTCTAGAACACTATAAATACAGGCCTTGGGTCAGAGGAGGGGGGGGTTGAAAGCTGAACATTCCAAAGGGTAGATGCTGCTGGAATTAGGACTTCCATTGTAAACTTGTGAGGAGAGATTACCATCCTTTCTTGGTTTCATTTGGAAGTGGGTGAGCTTGTCAAAGTAGAGGAAAACTCTTGCTGGACCCTGGGAGGAACTTGCACAACACCAAGGCTCAGGTTGTAATGGTTTCTTTTTTGTTTCCTTAATACAAATAAGTCCATTCTTCTCAATGATTTGTTGTTAATGAATTGTTTCATATACTCCTTGGTCTATATGTTGAATATGCTTTGTTTTATGGAATATTCAGGTGTTATGTAATCGTTTGATTGTTAGTGTATGCAGGTTTCAAAGTGAAGGAGGAGCTCATCCGGATCAGCGAGGCTGGACTGCTACAACGAGCGTTGGACTTGAGGTAGGATCGAAAAACACTTGGTTTCTCATAGAATAATGCATGTTTAGAGAAGGATTGCTCTTAATTGTCTTGTTTGTCACTAGAGAGTCTTAGACTCCTAGGAAGGTTAGTTTTGTCCGCAAAAATAACTCTTTCCGCATGACATATCACATGAGTTGAAACCATTATTTCATTGAAAGTGGCACATGAAGATAAACAATTTAATCATTGAACCTTAGAGGATTAAACCCTTAACTATTAATTTGGAAGGTTGATTAAGGCATCACAACTAAGGGAGTAATTCAGGGAGAGATAAGAAAGGTATTATTCAAGGAAAGGAAGGCATCAACTCTTTTATTAACAAGAACATTATAAGTATTGTAAAACAATACTGTGGATAGAAAATCCTAAAGGTCATGTATATTGCACTATAATAATCCATTAGTCCACAAACTCAAATTATAAATATCTCATCCCCAAGACTAAATTGGGTGGTTGATTTAACAAATGTTGGTACGTTAGAAACAAGTTCAATGCATGGTAGTTCTAATTATAAACCTTATGGAAACTATTTTTATAACCTATGAAAGCTTCCTTGGCTTGCCTAGTAGTAATAAGGGTTATACATATTTCAAAATGACTTGTACACTAAGATGTTTAAAATACACAAAGTTTATATGAGACAAAATATTAAAATGTGTCTTCTATAATTCCCCCCCTATTCAGTTTATTTGCAAGGGTTTTGGTTGAGTGTCTATAAAAAATTCCTTGCATTATAATTTAATCATAACTTCAAAATAGAGTTGGATGGATAAATATCACAAATATATGATGCCTTTAAGGGTGTCATCATTCATTCATTCATTCATACATCTACAAAATATTTCATCTCAATAAATTTTATCACAAAAGTATATTTACATAATATGAAACAAAATCATTCTAATTTTTTGCAATGGAAAAATCACAACTTTTTATTATGATAGTCTAAAGTTACTTGTGCAAATGCCATGAAGCATTCAACCTCTTAGTGAAAAATGTGGTACTCACAAAAATAGGCTCTAAATAAACAAGAGCGGTCATTTTTTATCAGATTTATTTCTCTTTCCTAATATGTAGTTAGCAAGGATGTCTTGATATTGGCCACCTTCAGTTGTTGTGGTCTCTAGTATAATATGTCTTGCTGCTGACCTAGTCCTACAACTATGTTCTTGCAAGTGGGGTCGAGCATCAACTGCAATAAGAAAGAAATGTTAAATTCATAGTTATAGTTATTATTATTACAATTTTATTATTATTAATAATAATAGATTGTTCTTTACATGCTTTGGTAGTGGAGGGAAGCATAATACTTTTGGATGTGGCCATATGTTCCTCCTCTTCTCTAGCCTCATATTGTACATGCTCTAGTGTACAAACAAGAAAGGTTATCATTAATACACCATTTGCATTTAAATAATTGTAATTGTATTCCATAATACATGAAACTTCAATCACAAACAAAGATTTTATCCATATAGGCCAAGAAGAATGCCTTGAACAACCACATGTGGACTCCTAGTGATGCCTTTCACCTATGATTATAGATCCCATGCCACTAAGTGGTTTTCACTAGTACTGTGTATGGTAAGACCCTAGAAATGATTTAGGGAATAATTCAATGCCTTAGGTACCAAAATAACCTTTGAAGCATCCAAGGTATCCTTGGCAATGATTGGGGAAGGATCCTTAGGCCTTAATCCCTAAGGATAGAGATGGAGTTTGAAGGGTGAGAGAGGGAGAGACAGAGAAAATAATGGAGAGGGGGGGGGGGGGTATAAAGAGATAGATAGGGAGAGAGAAATAGGGAAGAAGAGAGAGAAGTGAAGAATCAAAGAGTGTAATAGCTCCTGGTTGATTTTCCATGTAAATAAAATAAAACCAATTTCATGGGACACGTATTCCAAGCTGAATGATGCATGAAACACTTTAGTGGGCATCGCTTTAATGGCTATGGAACTTAGTGAGGACATTGGTAAAGGAAAAGAGGAAATAAATGGCATTTAATTATGAGAAATAAAGGAAAATAGGAGAAAAGGAAGGTGAAGAGACACAAATTTGCATGCAAGGGAAATTAGAGGAAAAATGATGGAAAATGAAGAAAAAAGAGACCTCGATAATAGAAAGACATCAGGGAATCAATTGATAGTATTTTGAAATTTTTTAGTTGAGCTCTCCTTTCATTATCTCTCTCTCATACATTACTGCACACTTATAGAATTTTTGGTGCGTCCTTGGAGCACACTAGCATTCACTTGGGTTTGGAGAAAGCAAGGAAGTGCAAGTAGACAGTTGGATCAACAACTACAACGGAATTACTTTGTAGGTAACAGGTTGCATGTATGATCTACTTACTAATTTTTGGATGTATGACACATGTGGTTCCTTAGTTATGTTATTTCATTGGCATAGATATTTTCCTAGATTGAAAGTGGTTTCGACCTTGCCTTGCCATTTCCTAGATAGCCATGGTGTAGTGGGTTCCCCATTTGGTTTTTTAAAGTTCTCTCATTTCCTATGGTTTTGGGTTTGAGACAATTATTTGTGGGAGTAGTTACTAGTCTCTATAGCCTGTGGGTTGGGACAAACGCTCTGGAGCCTTGAAACAGTGTGGGTTCCACTAGAGTCTGTGGGTTGAATTACTAATCCCTAGAGTTTTGAGGTTGGGACAAATTATCTATATCCCTATAGTTGCTTAGATTCGATGGAGGTTGTGGGTTGAGTTATTAGTTCCTAGAGCCATGGATAACTTGGGTAGAGACTACTCTGGTTGATGTTAGTGATTTCTGGATCGAATATTTGAGATCACTGTGTTTGATGTTGAGGTGTTTTGACCTTTGGAAGCCCTTATTGGTTTTATTTTGGTTTAATCCATATGATCACATATTCATGCTTGGAATATGGTGAGGGGATGACTGGCTAAAAGACAGATTTGGTTCATCCCAATCTATGGTCGAGTGGTACATGGAAGTCCTTGGCTTAGTTGGCATTTTCATATGTTAATATGAGTTATTTTCTTATTGTGATATATGACCACTTGTACTAGTTATCATGTTGACATTATGGTTGATTTTTTATGGTCTTTATTATGGTTATTAGTTGGTTATATGATGTGCTCTAGCTATGGATTTTTTTCATGATTTGTTAAGTTACTGGATGGTTGTTGAATGAATGGACTAACAAGTGTTTTTGCAGCTAGTTAGAGAGGGCTTGGAGCCTTCTTGGTGGCTCTTAGATGAAATTCAGAACTTTATGATTAGATATGCATTCATGACCTGTAGCTTTCATGTTTACCATATTTTTGATGAAATTTCTATTGTGTACTAGGCAAGTCCTTGTCAAGATATTGTTCAAGTTTGAATGTTTGACATTGTTTTCATCTTAATCATGATTCTAGAAAGTTACAGGCAAGTATGGGTAGTGGTATGGAGGCTTTCCTAAAAAAGTGGCATAGATTTCATGACCACATGTTATGAACTGGGGATTTTGGGTCATAACCTCTTGTAGCCAGGCTTGTGCATATAGTTATAGCCTTCCAACCACATGCACAGAGTGTCAAGGGTGCAGTTGGGGGGTAAAATCTGTGAAAAAGAGTACTATCTCAGGGATTGATCACCTGGGTGGCTTACAAGCTTCTGCATGGTCTATAATCCCTATGATTTATCATTTTTTTGCCAATTTGTCAGCCTCACTTCCATAACTAGAGCTTGAATATTAGGTCAGGTCATAGTAACACTCATCTCATGTTTACCCTAGTGAGATTGTAAAAGTGGGTAAATGTGGGAGGAGGCATTACAGGGTGGTATTAGAGTTTCCAGGTTCAAACACTTGGACTAGATGGGCTAAATGCATATGGTTATGCATGCATGTTAGTTGTTTGTGCATTCATCATGCATGCATGTAGGCTACTTCTTGTTATGATCATGATATTTATGTATGGTGATTGATATGTCGATGTCATTATGTATATATGTATATGTATTGTACTAATGTGGACCAATTTGTGTAGAAGTGATAGCCTCCCCTTAACTTCATTAAGGTATGATTTTTATTATTTCTATATTTGGTTTATTTAACATGAAATATTTGTAGGAGATAGAAGATCGAAGATGAAGAGAAAAAGGCTAGACTACAATTCACATGATTCCCTTTATAGGCATGATGTGAATTCAATGGAATGGGATAAGTTAGTTGAACAACAAGGAGTGTTGATTTTTTAGTAGCTTGGGAGGTAATCCAAGCCCTAGGGTTCAAGGATTGGAGGGAAAAGTTCCACAAGAGTCACTTGTGGGCTTGGAACACAAGCTTGGGGGTTTTGCACCCACCGGGATTTGGGCCAAAACCATGAAAAATTTGAGCATGAGAAAATTTGAATTGGTAGAGCTTGGCGTGGAAATTCCATTGCTTCAAAGATCACTTGAATCATAGCTCTATAAATGAAGTTATGAATTTTTGAATTCTAAGAGTGGGTTTTCACAAGATGATTTAGGGTCAACTTGGTGTTAAGAAGGCATGTGATAGCTTTTCTAGCCTATGTTAAATGTTGGAGGGAGCCCTTCTTATGTGTGTTTATAGAAGGTGATGTAGGAATATAATTTTCATCCATTGTGCAACACAAGAGCTCATTAAAGGAGCCTAAGGAACTTGGTCTAGGGAGTAAGGGAAATTATGTTGAGGCCGCTGATAAGAGACTAGTTTAGCGAGGTATGGGAGGTTGCATGGAAGCCTTCTAGGGACTATTTGAAGGGTAATCCATTCTTGCATGGAGGTCGAGTAAGATAGGATTGGACACTGGTATGTTGGGAAAAAAAGAGGTAAGGAAATTATGTTTTGGGGTGGCTTGTAGGTGCCAACAGGGACTGTGGTAGGCCATAGGTCTAACCACTTCAAAATAAGGACAACGTAGGAGGTTTTGGGGCTGAAAAGTGCCCAAAATAACAACACATAGCTGGAAGACCCTTCCTTGGTGAGTTCACTGTTATTAAGAGTTGCTTGGGTGATTGTGTTAGGGTTGTTTTAGCATGTTGGGTGCCCTAACTAGTCATAGTTAGGAACAATAGTAACACAACAAACTTAGAGCAACAATACCTTGTGTTGGGTCATAGTTTGTGACTTGTTTTGGATCAGTTTTTGTAGAATCCTGTGGGAGCCAATTGAGAGACTTATCTTGATGGTTGAGAGCCTCTTCTTAGAATATACCTCACAGTGAAGTATTTGGCACTTAGTGGTTGGTGTAGGGGAACAAGAAAGTGACCAAAGTAGTCGTAGAGCAACATACAAGAAGGAATTTGATTGGTGTGTGATTGGATGAAGTTTTGAGCCTAACATGGAGAAATTCTAGGGTAGACATGGTAATTGCACCCAACAACCTCGACCATTATGTGGTAACATGACCTTCCACTAATCAATTTGTGCACCACATGTTTTGCCTCATCAGGTGGGCCGATTGCAGATCCTTCAACTTGTTTGTTAGACTTTCAATTTGATGTTGAAGACTCAATATAGATGGATCATCCGATTTTTCTCCCCCTTGATATTCATTCGGGTATACTGCCATAGCTTCTATCTGAGTTTCTTTCTAGAGAGCATCCTATAGTGTATCAATATTTTATTGCGTCAATGGTGTACGGGTGAGGGGTAACAATGCTTTGATTTACTAACATCTTTGGTGGTTCAGATCTATTGGGTAACTGATTTTACTGATTGCATCTTTAAATCTTTGCATCAACTCCCATGCGGTCTCTCCCTCCTATTGCTTTATCTCCCATGGCTCTGACAACCCTTTCTGATTAGTTTGGGGAAGTTTGAATTCTTGTACAAATTCTCTTTTAACATCATCCACAGTTGGGTTTTGGTGTAACTTTAACCATTTTATGAACCACATCGAGGCCCTTTCCATGAGAGTGGTCTGAAATTCGATTAGCTTCACATTATCATGCATTTAGCGGGCTCTCTAGATGGCCTCTCATAGATACCAATTTTTAGAGAACTCGGGATACCTTTCAAATTATCCTGCCATCTTTGATTGAGTTCATGCTAAAAGCACAAATCCTTGTGATCTCGGTTGCAAAGATCCTTGCAAACCCTTACTACTGCTATTATTTCCACTGCTACTAGTACTAGCTTTGTAATTAACATGCACACTATGAACTCTTATGGTTTTGATCGACTTAGAAAGGAACTTTTTATGATTTTTATAAAGTACCACGGGAAGGTTGGGGGAGACACTACCTGAGCTTTGAGGTGGAAAATTGTTGATGCTTCTGGACACATCATCTTCAACCAATAGTCTTTGTATAACAAAATGTGTGTTATCCTCTAGGTCTTCCTCCAAGCCTACATGGCCCTTTCCATCCAACATCTCCCTCCCCATTGGTGAGCGTGGATCCCTATCACCTTCTAGACCCACAACGATTGTATTTGTCTCTACTCCTCCCACTGAGCTTCCTTCCATTCTGTCTCTTTCTTCTGGACTACTCGACAGTGCTCCTTCTTGGTGCAATCCCTCCTATTGCTTTTTAATCATCTGCATGGCCCTTTCCTACCATATCTTCGCTATATGTGCTCTCCTTTACACTCTGAGATCCCTAGCCTTTTGGGAGTCATCTGCGTCCATCCTCCTAATAGCCTCATAGTTCCCCGCTCTGTAGCATCCCTCCCTTTATGTCCTTCCCCCATTACTAGGTGTCTATGTTTCCATGCTTAGACTTTGGAACACCAACAAGCCCACTTCCACCATTAAGACCTTGATCAGAAGGGTTACTTATTTTAGCAGCTTCCCTTGCTTGGAACACAACTTCAGCCTTTGAAAATGACTGATGGCTTTCTGCTGCAAATATGATAATTTACCCTTCCAATGTGGTATGTACCTAGAAATATACTGCTCTCTCAGATCCATGTCAAGTCGTTGCAGTGCAGTGAAATCTGCTTGAGTCCAGTTGTGACGAGACAAGTTTTTTCAACTAGACCTCTCTTCGACCTGCAATATCTGCAACCGCTTGTAAAGTTATTTTGGAAATTTTAATTAGAAGATCTTGTAATGATCACTCATAGGTTTTGAATATAGGATTTCATCCATTAGTTTTATTGGGGTCTAGGTATGAATGATTTATTCACCCTATTCTAACATTAATTTATCAATTTGGGTGCGTATCCTTTCAGGGCAACGCACAAGGTATATGTAGGGATAGAAGCACAGTCTGTTTCGACCAAGGGTTCACGATTAAGATTCAAAAAATTGCTGTGAAACTAAATCAAATACAAAATTTAGAAAAGCAATTACAAGAAATAAACAACTATAATAGCAAGCATAAACTAAGAATAAACACACACAGAATGATGCAACACCTGATCAAAAGAGCAGGCCCAACTCTCTGATTAGGGTTGTGTTAGTCACAGTGAGGATTAGAACAACAAAATAGATGATACTTTATTAATCTGAAAAGGGTTATTACAATATCGATGGGGTGTCCCAAATTATAGGAATAAACTATTCTTTTATACACAGTGAGGAAGAACAACCTCTTTCCCTAAAACATGGTAATCGTAACCCTAGAAATATACATTAGTTTGGAATGGCACCAACACCAGATAGACAAGATCAACAAGATGCCTAAGAATGGTTCAGGTATCTGTGACTCCAGCTGCACGGCCTCCCTATGGCTGGTCATTGTTGTGAATAGCAGATCTTTTGCAAAATGCTGAAGCCTTGGTTCCTATTTTCCAGAAGCTGCAGTCAAACATACATTTTAGTGCTGTGAATAGGCAAAAATCTGTGACTTTACTTCATTAATAAAATATTCCAATAGACAAGTTAGGGTGTTTACCTCATAAATTTAGCATAGTAAACATAGGTAAATAAGTGAAAAAAGGTCAAAAAGGGTGATGGAAATGCAATAGAACGATAGCCCGATTTGGTGCCCAACATCTCCCCCCCAACTAGCCTTTTGCATGCCCTCATGCAGTTCGCTGCCTTTGTAGGTTTGGATTTTGTAGACTATATGCTTCATGGAGCTAAGCAAGATCATATTCTATGGCCATCTCTATCCCTGAAACTTTAAAACCATCTAAAAGGAGGACTTCCTTCCACCAGTCTGCTAGAACATTATACGTTGGAGTGTAATTTTCTACAGGCAACCAAATAGTAGGAAACTGAATTGGATCCCCATCCACTAGACCTCGCATGTTTAGACACATGCCACATATCTGGGCACTCTAAGGAGCACTCGTGCAAAATTTGGTGCCCCAAAAGGTTCCCTGTTCCTGACAGCTATAGGTGACATCATCCACCTTTTCTAACAATAATCAAGGGCTTCACCTTGAAATGTGATTAATTGCCCGACACAAAGATCAAGGCACCAATTTTGTGTCCTCAGCATTCTATCACTATTCCCCTCGATTCCCAAAAAGGTGTTGTGTTTGGTGAACATTGTGATTGACCTCTCATGTTCTCCTCTTACTATAAATGGCTTTGTAACCTGATTGGATTCAAAAGTGTTAAAAGCCTTCTGCTAATTTATTTGATTGAAAGTGTAAGAGGTGAGGGCCCTTAAATGAATGTCCCCCACATATGGGACTGGGTTGAATTCTTTGTCCAGGTGCAGTAGATACCCATGCAGGTAAAACTCACACATCAAATGTTGAGTTGGCACATCATGACTCCTCATTATTCGGAGGAATTGTACACCATCTTCTATTTCATAACTAATCTCGTTTTTTATGCTCTCCATGCAAAATAAAAGGAAGCGTTCATGCAAGAACAAAGAATAACAAGAAGCAGGGGGGCGACATGCCATCACCTCTTGTGCCAAATTAAACATCTACTCCTTATCAACTTTCAGCTCTGCCACTTGCTTCTCCAACTGCTCCATCTTAAGCTGCTACTTTGCATGCCTTAATATCATGATATCTATGCACTCCACATATTCAAAAATGGTTGTGGAGGCTCGTTACTGAGTTCTTCTGACCTCATTTTGATACTGGGCCACAGTAGATTTCCAAGTTTGCATTTCGGCCATTAAGGCATACTCACGGTCTTCAAACAATTGCTCAATTGGGTCTATTTGAGTGGCAACAAAGGTTGTGGCTATCTAATCCACCTGAGTCTCTGATTCCACTCCCATGGCCTTGGACTTTTTATCTTGCAGCTTGTATTTCTTCATCCAATTCTGCATTTTGTGTACCTGCTTCCTTAGTTTCTTGACCTCCATCTTAAGCCGCATTGTCTCTTTAAATTGCAGCTGGTACTTTTGCTTGACTGGGAGTCTTCACTGTTCACACAACTCTACCCATTCTTGCTTACCCAGAACTTCCTTTGTTTCGGCAGCTGGAGGTAAATCCCCTGGGACAACTTCTGTTGTCTCTACTGTTGGGTTTTCCTCCACTACCCGTTCTTCTTCGATTATCTCTTGCTTCACGACCTTCTCACCTAGCTGTTTCATTGGCTCATTTGTCAGGACCGCTTCGCTTGGTCCCTCCTCTTTGCTAATGGCTACTTCCTCTTCATGCGTGCTCACCGCGACTGGTGATGCCCTTGCGAGATGCTCTCTTGCTAATGTGTCTATTGGAATCCTTCCCGGTTCCCTAGCCTCAGGGACCTCTACCTCTTTTCTCCCTTCAGGCTCCGAAGTGCCTGTCGCTTGAGGAGCATCCACCCCACACGTTTGTGGCCTTTGTGATAAATTCAAAGCTAGAGGAATGGCCAGATCTTCTTCTTTGCACCGAGGGGAATTAGTTACCCTTGCTCCTCTTGGGATAGAGGAGAAAAAGGAGAATTGACACGAGTCTTCAATGTTCGGTCCCGAGGTCGACGCTGGTTCTTGTGGGTCAACGACAACCTCATGCCCTAGTTTTGCCAGAGCTTCCTCCATGGGTCCCATGGCTTCCCCAGCTATAGGTCCTTCTTGTCCTTGTTCCTCCTCTTCCATTAGCTCTAAGTTTGGGGTGGTCATGACCTCTTCTTCATTCATTTGATCCTCCTCCATCGGCTCCATGGTGGCAGAAGGTCCTTGTGGGGTACTCTTGGTCACAGTATCGACCAACTCGCCCGCTCTTGCGTGTTGTGGTCCTGCTTCTATGGTTATCATGCTATCAAATTGCCCTACTAGTTCCACAGGCAAGGCTAGTTCTTGTGGGGCAGCCTTGGCCATGGCACCACTGGGCCCTTCTGTGTCAACTCCCGCATCTTCCATTGGCTCCACGGTTTCAGCTTTCTCTTGGGGAGCAGCCTCTTCTTCAAATTCTTCAACTTCCATCTCCATCTCTTCTGGTTCCTCCTGGTCAACATAATCATCTTCTCCTGCATTTTCTTCCTCCATGGCTTTTGGTTCCTCTTCCCTGGCAGCCACAACTGCTGCTACTTCTTCCTCTGTAATATCCCGAGAAAATTCCCACTGAATTGGAATTCGTTTAGCGGCATTCATTACTAACAACTGAACCAGCCCATGGTGGGTGATTACCTCCAATATCTATCATGATCCTTGAGCTGAATGTGCCATTAGGTGAAGACTTATCAATAGGAAATAAGTCACATTCATTGAGAAAGCTTCTGCTTGGGGAAATCGTAAGTGAGCTAGTATGCAGAGATGGTATTTGAATATGGTGGAGTATCTCTCTTCGCAAGTCATATATTTTGCGACAATTCTGCTACTCCTCCCCATGGATGCAGTAGTGAGTTTTGGTCATATCCCTGACCCTACTGCACAATGCTTTCTCCCGCCTATAAAAAGGCTTTGGGAAACTCTAGAAGGGCAGTTCTTCTTGAAACCATTGCTGTTTGTTTTGAGGGAGCCCACTAACTTCTGCGATGGCTTCCTCTGTCACAAGGATTTCAATTCCGCGGACCCGAGAGATTTCTTCTCCCAAGCTGAGTGCAATATTAATTTCTTCGTTTGACCCTATCAACCTGTCGAAGTAAACATTCCAGCCTGCGTTCTCAAAAACCTACCATACCTCTTGATTGTTCTGAACTCTCATTGTATCTTCAGGTTCATGCTGCACAAATCGTCCACCCATCGCTGTAGAGGTGGGATAAACATGATGAATGCAGTTGGTTGGCAGGGGAGAATGGTAGGGCTCCAAACTGTTGGCAACTAAAATAATGTCATGGTTGCTTTTGGGAACAACAGATGAAATAATACTGGTACGTTTGAAAATGATGATAGATTATGGTGGTATTGTTAGATATTTCAAAATTTTAATGTAGCCTGTTGGGGAGGTGACTGATTATGACTTTGCGCATACGAATACACATTCAACACATCAAAGTTATGATTACAAAGTACCGAAATCATTAGATTTTGTTAGGTGAGGATCGTGTGTCATGAATGCTTTTTCGAGGTACGCCATTGTTTATTATGATGGTTCCCCCCAACTTAATTACAACCATCCATGGCATGTTTTAATGTATTTTTGGAATATTTTAATTAAATTCGTGAAATCAATGGAGACGTAGCTGGGGACCTACCTTATGGTGGAGTAACAACAAAATGTCTGACAAAGTAACAACAATAGGAAGTAACAACGGCAGGGAGTAACAACAGTAGGGAGTAACAACAATGGGGAGTAACAACAACGACGGAGTGACAACAATGACGGAGTTACAATAGTTACAGAGTAACGACACTGATGGAGTAACAACAGTTGCGGAGTAATGGCACTGGCGGAGTAACAACAACAGGGAGTAACAATAGCAGGGAGTAACAACAATGACGGAGTAACGAGAATGGTGGAGTAACGACACCGATGGAGTAACAACAGTTGTGGAGTAACAACACCAGCAGAGTAACAATAGTTGTAGAGTAACAACATCGGTGGAGTAACGACAGTTGCGGATTAACAACAGCGGCGGAGTAACGACAGTTGCGGAGTTACAACAGCAGCGAAGTAGTGGCAGTTGCGAAGTAACAACATCGGCGAAGTAATGGTAGTTGTGGAGTAACAACATCGGCGGAGTAACGACAGTTGCGGGGTAACAAAAGTTATGGAGTAACAATAGTTACGGAGTAACAGCACCGATGAAGTAACGGTAGTTGTGGAGTAACAACAGTTACAGAGTAATAACACTGGCAGAGTAACAACAGTTGCGGAGTAACAAAAGTTGCGGAGTAACAACAGTTACGGAGTAACAATAGTTATGGAGTAACAACACTTAGTGCAGTATCAACACACACCAGTGGAGTAACAACAACATCTTAATAGCGGTACCGGTGGAGTAACAGTGTCGAGTGTTACATTTCTCCTGGACATATTCCTTTGTTATTCTTGCAAAATACAAACAGGTAAGTAATAACATTATTATTATTATTATTATTATTTTTA
>APFE030533843.1:5811-41867 GCA_000404065.3 Pinus taeda | reverse complement strand
AATAATTAATTATTTATGATTAATTATGTTAATTTCTTCATTATTGATTTATTTATTTAGATTTTATTTTTTTTGTTTAAGCTTGGCAGGACTACATCTTTATAATGTCCAATATATCACCGTGATTGGGGAATTGAACTGGTGACTTCACATCAAGGAGTGCCTTAATAGAGCACCTGATTACCATGTATCCAAAACCCCATGGAAAATTTATTTGTTTAGTTATTTATTCAATTTAATTAATTAATTAATTTAGTTTTCTTTACCATTTATTCTTTTTATTTAATCTTTGAGAATTAATTGTTTTTATTTAATCTTTGAGAATTAATTGTTTTGACTATTTATATTTCACTGAATTTTTTTATTTTTATTTTTAATTGAAGTATTTTTTAGTGTCATTGAATTGTATTTTTATTTAAGTTGACGCATTTATTATATTGCTGTTAAGTTTTGAGAACTAATTGTTGAGATTAATTATTAGATTTTGACTTTATTTTTATTTGTGTTATTTTTTTTGGTAGGTTTAACTTTATATTATTTTTATTTTAGATATTCCCTTCATTAAAAAAATCTTTTGAATAATTATTTTTCTTTATTAGGTGGATAGTAGGGACTTATCCTCTATAGAATATTCTTACTAGTAGCCACAAATCAAAGGTTGAAATTTATCTCAAAAGTCAATTTTTAATTAAATTTATTAATTAAAGAAACAATAGTGTGTGTATTATAAGTTTTGGAGTATCTTTATGCATATTTTTGGATTGAAGTTTCATTGAATTCCCCAGGAAATTGTTGGAATCACAAGTTTGATTTGCAAACCTGCACAATTCAGGTGCTTCAAAACCTGCACAATTCAAGTGCTTCAAAGGTTTTTCAGAGTGACAAATCCATATATACAACCAAAAACAATTTAAACAACAAAATGTATTGTTGGAATAACAAGTTTGAATTGTAAACCCTGCACAATTCAAGTGCTTTAAAGGATTTTCAGAGTGCATAGTAAAGTGGGGTTGAAACTCTATGGCTAAGAATCTTGTTAGATGTTTTTTTGAATGTATATATCATATATTAATTATTTTTATAATTAATAGTAATTATACTTTAAATTAAAGCTATACTTTAATTAATCTGTGTGTTTTTTGTTTTAATTTTGGAAATGTGAAATGTATCATGAAATACATTTTTGATGTTTATGATGGATGGAAGCTTATAGGAGTTTGCCAATTATTAAATTTGTATGATTGAACTAATTGTACATATACATAATCAAGAGATTGTGTAATGTTTATTTTGGAATAAAACTTCACTAATATTCATTTGATTTTCAATCATTATTAGGTGGGTGGCAAGGATTTAACCTATGCAATATTCTAAAATAATTTTAGTAATATATATAAATTAAAGGCAATTTTCCCTTTTAGTTAAATTGACTAGTTTAAAAAAATGTCATATAAACATAAGTTATATCTTTTTCATAGTAAACACATAAACTTAAGATCCATCTCAAAAGTAATTATGCTATTTTTGTACTTTTAATTATATTGATTAATTAAAAATAAATATAAACATTAGTTATGGGTTTTTAAACTTAACTATCCTAAAATTAATCCTTAACATTATAACAACATTAGTTATAGCTTTTTAAACATATTTGACATTAGTTATACTTTTTAAACATGTTTAACATTAATTAGTTATAGCTTTTTAAACATATTTGACATTAGTTATACTTTTTAAACATGTTTAACATTAATTATAGTTTTTAAGCATATTTATAACATTATAATAAAATATATTTTTATAATTTTTAATCTCGGTTATAAGATAAATATTTTGATTTCTATCACATTATAAATTATTAAATTCGCATGTGCAAGAACACTATCCTGAATTTCTCCACATTTCCAAGAACACTATCCTCAATTTCTTCGAAATATTTGTCACACGAGACTTTTCACCAGATACGTCAGCGTACTTCAACTTCTTTTATCGCGAAGAGAGAGAAAATGATAAAAGAAAGATAAAGTTGACGTACTAGAACTTCTTTTTGAATCTTTCAAAGTATACGATCATACCCGTCATCAATGAAACACTCTACCGCCTCCCACAGCCCACAATTATGGTCGCGCTTAAAATCAAAGTGCGATACCCGTTGACAAAAACATCTTCCAAGATATAATCATTTTGTGAGGATATGCTTCGCAAGGAAATCAGAAGGATCAGTTCAAATTGCAAGATTAAGATGCCTCGCTACACCAATTTTTTATTTCTGCTCCCCTGCGTTATAATTTCTGGCTTCACAACTTATCAGGTCTACAAAGGTCAATATTTCCTTCTGCCTATTTTCTTTTAAATTGTCTTACACTAGAACATCTTTTGTAGGATCTCGTTTTTCTTTGAACTAGGCTGTAAATCTTTAAAATACTCTGCTTCTCTTTTTCTAGAAAAATGATTCAGTCTTGGATTTTTATTATTTTGAGGGTCTGCAGGAGAATTTTCAGGTACTCCATGGGAAAATGGAAGCCTCAAAGCGTCTCAATATTTACTGCATGGCAACCGGCACAACCCGGCACTGGTCAGGCATGAGGGAGGAATCGTAGCGCGGGCCGGTCTCAGAAACGTCAATAATATTAGCAAGAATCTGTATATACAAGACGTTGTTATGCTACCCGAGGACGAGGTGGTGTTGCTGATTCAGATGACATTGCCACTCAGCTCTGTAAATTTTGGCAATATATTCCCTCCTAAGTCAACGCTTCGTTGTGTTTTCGCCGACCAATTTGGCGCACCAGTGAAGGGAATAGATTATTTAAGGGGTCGTGTGGTCATCAGATGCCCGCTGGGAGATCCCAATTGGGTTGATTTCCGGTTGAAAGCAGGTCGGCATACAACAATTGCGTTAACCGGCTCTGACGATAACATATTGCCCATCTCGGCGAGGACTGTATCTCGTCGTCCCGTCAAGTGGAATTCTCTGGTTTACGAGAACATTGTTCAGAGTGATGAATATGGCGATGATCTGATTTTATTCGCCAAGGGAATCAATCGAAGACGGGGCAACAACGCTAAGCCCCGAAATCTTCGATGCGTGTTCAACAGTACCGTTGAAACTGCCGTGACGGTGTCTGCTCAGGAGATTTTCAGATGCAAGCAACCGGAAAAACGCCTCCGTCCTGCGCTTCTTGGTGCCAAAGTCACTCTCAGATCAATTCGTAAGAACAACCGTTTCCCATTTCCTTCGGTAGCTTATTATCATCCTGATCATATATTTCCCATATTGCGAAAAGAATCGAGGAAGCTCAAACTCTGCGCCTGTACCATGGTATTTAATGGAGCGAAATTTCTCAAGGAGTGGATTGTGTATCACTCACACTTGGGAGTGGAAAAATTCATCATCTACGACAACAACAGCGACGACAATTTGGAAGAAATAATAAAATTTATGGCAGACAGCGGCTATAACATGTGGCGCCATCCATGGCCTTGGGCTAAGACACAGGAAGCTGGATTTGCACACTGTGCTTTGCAGGCCAGAGATAGCTGCCATTGGGTTATGTTCACAGACATTGATGAATTTATTTTCTCTCCTCTATGGTTAAAGCAATTACGGCCCAATTCTACTTTTAATGCCCTTGGACTCTTGCTCATGAATAAAACTAAAACAACCCAAATGATCAATTCGAACTCTTCAGCATCTGGTGGTCCAAGAGTAGGGCAAGTGTCTATAAATTGCAGGAACTTTGGCCCCTCCTATCTGAAAAGCCATCCTCCCCAAGGGGTGACTCAGGGATATACGTGCAGGGAAAATTTAGAGCAGCGTCACAAGTCCATAGTCCTCCTAGACGCGCTCTCTCCTTCGTTACTGAATGTAATACATCACTTTGAGCTGAAGCCTGGTTACAAGACTATTCGCCTAGCATCCTCAGAGGCCGTTATAAATCATTATAAATATCAGGCATGGATTGAATTCAAGGCCAAATTCAGGAGAAGGGTGTCGGCTTATGTAGCGGACTGGAAAGAATCGAAGAACCCTTTGTCTCAGGACAGGGCTCCAGGTCTGGGTAGTGAGGCGATCGAGCCTGCTGGATGGGAGAGCAAGTTCTGTCAAGTCAACGATACTGCGCTCAGAGAATTCACCAGCAAAGTCTTCCGTGTAACTACAGGGTCTATTCCAGTCATGCAATGGCAACTTTAATTAACAATATATATTCTGCACAATAAGCAGGCTTGGCTGATGACGAAAGCGGGTTAATGGGTAATTCATGATGACGGCGACTATGGCTCGCACAAAATCCCAGGAGAATAAAAAAGTAGATGTGCTCCGTCACGCCATGCCTGTCGCCCATGGAGCGACGGAATGAAAGGAGGTCTTCGTCGATCAATATGTAAACGTACAGTGTTTCTATTATATGTGGAATTACGTGTGCGAAAATATGGAATTTATTATATATTCATTTATTTTAATATATTATTATTTAAAAAATATTAGCCAAGGCTCATTCATGTTATCATCAATAAGGTACCGGTCCGAGTATTTCGTGAGAATGTGTTAAAAGGTAATCTGTGTAAAAAATTGTTTGAGATGTTGTATATGTAGTAGAATTGAAGCTTTTGTGATCAATTATAGTTATAAGGAAAATTTGGGCGTAAAACGTCTTTCGAATCAATTAGTGTGGTTTATCGTCAAGACAAGTCCTGATAATGAACTACACTAGTTGGTACGAAACGCGTTGACAAAGGTCTTTCTTTATGTGATTTACGCGGAAATTCTTCTTATAACTATGTTGTATATGGTTTAGCTAGTAAATAAATTCCGGAGGGGAAAGAGTAAAAATACCCGACATATCATTAATGAGGGAGGGCTTTAGAATCCTATAGATGTAAGTAGAATTTAAATTTATTTGTTTTATTGATTACAAGATTAAGATTTATGATTTGTTTTTAGATCATTTAGTTTAATATTGACCAATGCAAGTTATAAGGTTGAACTTGAAAAAAAAATCAATATTATTGAAAAAATTATTATTTAAATTAGATCATAAATTTTAAGGTCTTATTGCAGCTTGTGGCATATGGACAATTGACTCAATTTTTCTTGTTATAATTTTTGGATGTAGTTGCAATATCTATGCCATGATTTTTAAATATTTGTGTAATGATTTTTCATTTTTAAGCTTCATACAAAACCAACTTAAAATTAAAATCCTTGAAAATAACTCACTTAAATAACCTATTTACCATTAGTTACTACCCATGATAACTTAATCAAGTATTTGCATAAAAAATGAATGGAAATGTAAATGTACAAACTTATTAAATTGTTACTACCCACCAAAAATTTCGTCAAATCTTTAGCTATGGTAAGCAATTAACTTTTCCACTTCATATATCAATTTGTAATTTTCCTAAATACATAATATCTATATAAATGATAAATACTAGCATGCCTTACGACATTTATTCTAAATTTAATTAAATTTAAATTTACATTAGTGTCTTTCACTTAAAATTACCATGCTTCTCCACGATTTTACTTGATATGTTTACTTGCAATTGTTTCCACAATTTTACCTAATATAGTTAGTGGGAATTCTTCCTTTTTATTTTCTTTTTTCACTTTATATTCTAAAAATGTTAGAGTATTTTATATAATTTTTCCTTTTAATAAATGCCCTCCGTCACCCAATTTTACCTAATATATTGAGTGGGAATTTTTATTTTTTTTTTCTTTTTTCACTTTATATTATAACAATGTTAGAGTATTTTATATAATTTTTTCTTTTAATAAATGCGTTCCGTCACAAAATTTGAGGAGAATTTAAAAAAATGTGTTCTTTTTTGCAAATAGAGTAATCGAATGAAAGTACAATGTTTTTATTATTATTCTTTCGGGTGGGAAAACTTATCATAATTCATTTGTCAAACTAACAGTGAGTACAACTATCTCTAGCTACTATACCCGAATGTAGGCTGACTCATCACCTTTATTCAAGGAAAACCAAGCCCACTCGAATAATGGCTAAAGAAAACCACACCCCCTCGAATAACCCCCTGATGACTTTTCACTCCTGCAAAATACCTCGGAGTCTTGTGCTATTAACTTGTTTCCCGGTAGTTTTTCACTCCTGCTACCTCAAGGTAGTTTTTCACTCCTGCTACCTCAAGATCGTGTGCTATTACCCTGTTTCCTTTAGCAGTCATAAGCGTAACAAATTTTCCCATAGATACAAAATTGTTGTATCCATGGGACAACTTGCTACGCCCATGACTACTATTAAAAAAGTTGTGATTCCATTCAAGAATCGTTTTTCGTAACTAGTTTTCCACGGACGCAACATTTTTGAAATTAAAAGCAAAATGGAATGATTATTAAAAAGTTGTGATTCCATTTTAGTTTAGAGTTCCATGTTTCTTCTTATCACCGCGTCGTAGTTAGGATCAATGATTATTAAAAATTTAATTATTTTAATTCTCTATGAAATGACTATTTTTCATTACTTCAAATACGTTAACAAATTATAATGGCTCAAAAAACTAGGCTACTCAATCCATACATATTTAATTTTAATTTCACGTAAAACTTAAAAAAAAACGAAACATAAGAGTTTTATTTCAACTGCATTATTTTTTTTAAATATTATGAACTCGATCTTTTTGAAATAATTAATAAAATAAATTAATCTTATAACAATAAATAGACCTTTTAATTTTTACTGAATTAATTTAAATTAAATTAAAGCAATAACTAATAAAATAAATTAATCTTATAACAGTAAATATACATTTTAATTTTTAGTGAATTAATTTAAATTAAAGCAAAATCCTTAAAAAAGTTTATAACATATAAAACTGGAATTGATCGATGCCGAGGAAGATTCTAATCCATTTGACATGAGGTAATACAATACCATTTACATAAACAATTCATTAATCAATTTAATAATGACGCAAGATGATGTGATGTTTCCTTATTCCACCCCATTCAATTGATGTCGATCATTTACAAATGTCAAGCTTAATTAAGATACCATATGCTAAACTTCCGTATTGATGGAACTATGATTCACAGTGTATAATTTTTTAATTATATATGATCGAATTATTTTTTAATAAAAATTTGAATTAAAAGAGTGTTAAAATCAATTGGCATTTTTTTTCTCCAAAAAAATTCTAATGTCACTAAAAACAAATATATAGTTTTAAAAAATATATTATTAATAATTAAATAGATAAAATGAATATTGTTTTTTTAAAGTATTATTGAGGTGTTTTTGTTTTTTTATGTCTTTTAGTTCAAGCAAACGACACAAGGTAATCGCATGCAGAATATGTAATGTTAGAAGAAGATTGACTTTATTTGAGTATTATTTATGTTAATATTGTTTATTTAAAGGTATTTAAAGGGTATAGATTGAGTATTCAAAAGGTAATTTATGTATATATTTCAAATCATCAAAATTAATATTCAAAGGGTATTTAAACAGTATAGATTGAGTATTTAAAAGGTTTTTAGTGCAATCTATTTATATATTCAAATATATATTTCAAATAATGAAAATCTGTAATTTTAATAAAAAGAATTTAAAAAAAATAAATTTAAAACAATGAAAATTTACTCTAAAATTTATATCTTAAAATTAGAAATGAATAATTTCTAATAACAAAATCTATTTTGGAATAATAATTATAAATCAATTTCATGTTTGTTTCTTTTTAATGATAGATATATCTAATCAAGAAATTGTGTTATTATACACATATATGAATTTAAGTGATATGCATAGTTTAAGTGGGCTTAATGGTTTAGTCAAAGGGTGAAGGAATGATGACAACAATGGCAACCTCCGCGAACAAGAGGGTTTTCGTTTAAGGAATTTTCATATTCGTTGCTTCAAGCTTGGAGAAATGGTTGTTGGTGAGGGGGATGGTTGTCACCCATCCTCTGTCCATTGTGTATGGACCAGAAAAGGAGGACTATGAGGCATTTAACAGTCCAAGTGGAGGAGCTCACCTAGATGTGACCAAAAGATTTTTTGCTTCAAATTTCATTAGGCTACCTTCTGCTGGTCTTAGTGGGAGCCTTTTGCTTATGGAGGTTTATGGAGTCAACCTTTTCTTCCTACCTAGTTTGGTTTTCAAAGGGGATTACAAGCATCTGAGTGCACTTGGGCAAGCCAAATTTTTGTGTAGGATGATTTCCTACAAATTTTTTGTTAAAATTACTGAATGGTATTTTCAATGTAGGATTTGGAAAAACTATAGAGTTTTTGACACATTACCCCTGCCAGGCAAGTCTCTCAAGCTAGTCATGGTTGTCTTGTGTTTTCGACCTTCTGTTCGTGGGAAGGATGTTGACAAAGGGCGAGCTGAAAATTCAAAAAGAGGAGTCAACGTGGGGTTTGATCATGTTTTGCAAATTGTTTGATGAAAGCCTTTGGCCAACAAGCCTTCCCAAGAGTGTTGTGGACAAGGATCTTCAAAAGTTCTCCATTTTTGTAATGTCCATGTCTAGATATTCTTTATGTTTCAAGGTAAATGAGGAGGACTCGATAGTTTCAGTATTTGTTCATATTCATCATTGTACAAGTATCCATGTGGGAGAATTTAGGCTCCTCTATGAGGTGAGGCTATTGAAGATGGAAAGTAATCTCAAAGCTTCCAACATTAAAAAAAATACTTTTACCTCCCTTGTTGTAGGTCTATGAGGAGGTGCCAAGGGCAACAATGCTTCTTCTTCTATAAGGCCAATATCTTTCAAATAAGTCCTACTATGCCCTAGCCCTTAAACTCCCAAGGATCTGTTAGGGTAGGCTTTTGTGGTGCAACATTCTTGAGATTTCCCCATGCTAGTGGTGAATGAGTACATTAATAAGAGAAGAACAACAAATTATGAAATTCGAGCAATTATATGTTCTTTTAATGGCTTCTAGCCTTCAGTATCTACCCTCCGGGAATGGGTTCACTAGAACTAGTCCAAAAACCTAGATTTGATTTTATGCTCAAAGTGATTCTTTGTAGTTTTCTTTAAAGATCGGGAAGACCATAAGTATATTGTCTATCAAGGACCCTCGTTTTGGGGCGAGGTTGGTCTCTCAATTCAACCATGGTTCTTGGAGTTTAATCCTCTCACCATGAAGGCGTTGTCTATTCTTATTTGTGTTAGGCTCCCAAACTTGTCTCCTCAATGGGTTGTGTCAGAGATCCTAAAGGTTATTTGTGACTCTATCTTTATCAAAGTAGACAATGAAATATTGTCAAATTCTTTTGTAACCCATGTTTGCAAATGTGTGGAAGTGGAACTTATTGAAGGTTTACTAGATAAAATCATCCTAAACAAGGAGGGAAAAGAGTATATTTAGTCATTGAAAAATGAAAAAACTGCCTTCAAGTGCAAAATTTTCCAACAACTTGGACATATCTAGAATTGATGACCCTCCTCAAAAGTGACTTTCTGCAACCAGGAATCAAAAGAGATGCTAGCATGGCTAGAGAGGTCTGAAGGTAGCAATAGTGTCCAAGAATCTTATAGGTAAAAAGAAGAACAATTCTTAAAATCATAATTCATCTCTTAATACCTCAACCTCTTAGGATTTCATGAAAACCCCAACTACATCGACACAAACCCTAGCAGAGAAAAATATTCCGGAAAAGGACAATGAGAGAGTTCTTGCAATTTGTGGACAGAAGCACAACCATGTCATAATTCTAATAGTGAGAAATGTCTTCTGAATTTGGTCGAATTGGTCATTATGGTTCTTTATCAAAAGGTTGAAGAAGCAACATTATCCTCTGTTGTACGAGATGGTTTTATTGGGTGGATTAATATTTGTAGGAGAAAGGGTAAGAAAGAAAAAACCATGAATTGTCGTGGTTTTTAAATCCAAGTTTGCATAAGATGCACTGTGAAGTATCTAATTTCGTGATGTAATATGTTTTTATGAAACTAATAGAACTCAATTTTAGAAACAAGTAATAGGAATAGTTTAACTAAATTAAATGTTTTTGTTTTTTTTTTAATATATAAATTAGGCACATTTTTTGGTAAGATTATGAATTTTAGTTATTTTAAATTTATTTTTGAATGTACAAAAAAAAATCAAAATCTTGGAAAATCTATAGAAAACTCGAACTTTTTAAATTATATAGCTAAAAATTACTATTAAGTGTGTGTTTTGATGCTTATTATATATTGATTCCTAACTTATTTTACTAGTCATTTAATTTATCTGGTTTTGCTAGTTATTTAGATGGATGGTAGGGATTCACCTCCATTGAATATTCTTATTTGTAGCCAAAATCAAAGGTTGAAATTTATCTCAAAAATTTAGATTTTTAATTGAATTGATTAAATAAAAAAAGCGTAGTCTACCTATTATAAGTTTTGGAGCATTTTTAGGCATTTTTTTTATCAAATTTTCTTAGAATCTTGAAGGAAAGTGTTGGAATCACAAGTTTGAGTTGTAAACTATCCACAATTCAAGTGCTTCAAAGGTTTTTTAGGGTGCTAAATCCACATATACAACCAAAAATACATTTTAAATAACAAAGGATCACATTTTGAACTAAAATTATTTTGTTAGATCGAGGTCAAAAACTCCAAAAGTAAAATAGTGAGATAATGTTATTAAAAAAAATGGCACATGAACAAGTGTCACATGAAATGAGTTATGATATTTTGGACATGTGATATTTATAAATCATCATGGTATTGGCCTGTGGTATCATAAAAAGGCCTATTATAGGTTAACAATCTCCATCATAATGTGGGGATGAATATCCATGATTAAGAATCTTATTAGATGTTTTTTTAAATGTATATATGTTTAAATCATATATCAACTATTTTCATGAAAAAAATAACATTAATGAGTAGTTATTTGCATTAAATTTGTGCCCGGACACAGCAAATGCCCGAGAAATCATTACATTTCAACATTTTTAAAGGGTCCTTCGAGAAGGAATTATTTATCAGTTCTAAGAAGCTACTAACCAAAATTACTATAATGTCACTTTGAAAAACATAGATTCAACAAAATTGAGATAGCAAAAAAGCAAATTCATAGTGGGATCTTATCATAGAGGAGAGGGGTTCTTCAACTATTGGTTGGTTCAAGTCAAATTTCTAAGGGGCATGAGATGGGCAAGAAGCTTCGCTGATTAGGTTTTCATTCTATATATTGTTATCTTTGATGAGAATATATTCAAGTTGTCTTTATAGAGCATTAGTTTTGTCCTCCTAATGAGTAGAGTTGTGCTTGAGGTACTAAATTTTATCAAATACAAAGATTAAAAAAATATCCTGCTAAAGGATTCAACACTTTATATCCATAATTTTCTTATGGGCATACTTTTTAAGTTCCAGTAAATGGACGCTTCTTAAAAAATTTCCTAATTAGTTTTCATAGTTCATTGTACGTATCCATGTTAAAAGCAGTTTGCAGAGTTGGACAACAACTTTGAAGGATTTGAAACCGAAGGTAAATCCCATAAGATTTTGATTATTAGTTGTCACACTATGAAGAAATTTTATTTTCATTTTTCAAAATCAGATAAGAAGTTCCAGAGTGTTTATTCTTCAATAAAATAGATTGAAAATTTCAATTTCTTCAAAGAAAATTTTCTGAGTTATTCAATTCAATGTATCAGGCATAGGGTGATCGGTGATCGTGTTCTTTACTGCCTCTTGGGGAGACAATATCCCCATTGGAGCCAGTTGTTAGAACTTAGTTTTTACTTTCAAAAAAGGGGTCAAAATTTGTTGAAAATCAGTTAAGACTTTTATTTCAAGAAAAGTGGGCTTAATTATAGGGTTGGTAAAATTTTGGTGTAAAAAGGTGGAAAAAGGATTAAAAAACATGTTAAGAATTATAGAAAATTAAGAAATATAGAAACTCATAAAAGTTTTGATGAAGCTTTAACAGACTATAATTCTTAATTTTGCTATAAATATTAATTTGCTATAAACTTATAGTTGTAATTTGTTATTAACGTGAGTTTCTTAATTTTCTATAAAACTCATAAAAATATATAATATTAAGATTCTACTTTTTGAATAATTGGAAATATTTCTGTAGAAATCGTATTGGAAGTTTATTGTCGACGTGTTTCGAAGCCTCCAGTGTGGCTCAACATCGGGAGAAGATGAAGAACCAGATATTGGCATCAAGTTAAATATATGAAGAGAAAAACTTTAGTCGTTATAATATAACAGTTAGATTCGACTAAATAAATATTATTCAATGATATTTTAATATAATAAAATAATTATTAGAATATAGTCATTAATATTGAATAAAGGTATCCCTGATCGAGGTGTGATATAGTGCAGAACCCTTCTCGAGATTTGAGAATGATTGATATGACCCTTGGCAAGGCTGAAGGGTGGTCACCTCCTAGGCATTGTGTGTGTGAATGGGCTACTGGGATGGAAGACAATGGTGGAATGTTAAATCTTGAAACGATAAGTTGCAGAGCTCATAAATTACAAGTGGAATAGGCAAATCTCCTCCTGCCCGCATTTTTCATGTCCTAGCGTTGGGTTCTAAGGAAAAGTGGTAGAAGTTAGGCTCTCTCATTCATGTTGGTTTGACCGAGTTGGTGAAGTTGCATACAAACTAGGTCCAAGCTCTCCTAGTTGTTGGCTTTCATAGCTAGGTATGTTTTCTTCTCTTTTCCCTTTCCTACGGCTGTGGCATGTTTGAAATACTCTCCACTACAATGACAATGACGAGCTCTGTAATTTGAATGTTGGAGGTAATGAAAATAGATGTCTCAAAAGATGGAAAGTTTATGTAGTGTTATTCACTGTTCTGTTTGATGTTTCTATGCCAGTGTCAGTTTTCCTTGGAATTTTATTTTCTAGAATGGGCATGTATTTTCCATTCTCGGTTAATTATTTCATATTGAAGGAATGTATAGATGAAAATAAAGGATATTCCCATGTTTTTTTCATCCTAAGCATAGAAATGAAAGTACTCATTTTGTATTTGATTTACTTTGTATATGAGGTGCCTGTAAATGTTTTTGGCTCGAGGAGACGAGCTAAGAGATATACTAATGTAATTTTCAACAACCATTTCATATCTCTTTGTATTTCAACATTCTTGAGCACAGGGTGTTGGACAGTGATATAGAAAGGTGGTGGAGGCCACCTTGGTCAATTTTCTGCCTTTCTGTTAGGAATTTTCCTAACTCAATTTGTTTCCTACTCCTCTTTAATGTTTCTATGTCATTTCCTTATAAACTTTGTTTATGTTGTGGTTATGTGTTTAAAGACTAATATTGGTTCTTCCTACCCTATCTGTTAGCTTGTCTATAGCCTGTGCAATTTGAAGGTAAAAAAGATGGCCTGCCCTTCCCTTGGTACTAGCTTAACTGGTAATGGAGGAAGTGACAAAGGTCGAAAAACTGGTAATCGTGGTAACAGGGGTTCCCCATTAGCTCAACCACTGAAGCAAAGTTGCCACAGGTCAGATGCTCATATTACATACGAAGTGGTTCAGGCTTATAATATTGGAACTCCAGCTCAGGTGAAATAATTGATATCGTCATGGGAAGCTGATCTCAATTAGCAAGCAAACGTTGAAGTGCAAGTGGAGGATTGGTGAGTTCTTGTTCCATATCTTGGTCATAGTCATGGGCTCACCACACAGTACAAACAAATAGTGCACCTCTATTGGCTGATAAAGAGTCTCGTGGCTAAAGCCATCATGTCATTGTTAATTGACTTTGGTAAAACTGACCCAAGCCTTCAGGAAATCTTGAAGGAATTGCATCTTATTCAATTCAAAATCCAATAGCTGAATGTTTGCCTTTGTCGTATCAAAAAGCACATTCCATGCCTCCCCTAGTCAAAACTACCCGGATCCAGTGCTAAGGACCCTGCTTGATCCCGATGGATATTGGTGGCCACTCGCTTATTCCACTTGGACCCCTCCATTGTTTCTTTCTATTTTTCATTTTCCTTAATTGTAGCACAGTTTACTATTTTTTGGCATTTTTTTCAGTTCCTGAACTTCTGAAACCATTTTGAGGCCCTAAACGACGTTTTTTTGGAAAATCACTAGTGGCAAATGTTATTTTTCAACTTCATATTTGCTGTCAGTAGTTGTAGTCCTTGGATAGGTCTTTATAACGAGGTATCGTGTGCATCAAACGGAGATAGTATGCCAAAGTTACGACCTCGGGAAGTTGATGTACCAATCTACCCCAACAGGGCCATAATTTGGCGTTTCATCTCCTAGGGTTAGGTTTTTGGATATTTGTGGTTTTCTATTTTTCCTCAATAATAAATAGGCATTCAAGCCTCATTGTAACACAGTTCAGAGGCATGTAGCTGCTACATCTCTTCTCAGAGATAAGCTACCATCACCCTAGCTAGTTTATTTCCATTCTGTATGTAAGCATATTTCAGTTCCTTGATATTAATGAGATGAAGTTTTTTTTCTGCTACATCTCTGTGTTTATGGTTATATTTGTAATTTGTTGCGTTCCTGTTTAAATTTGTATTAGTGGTATCAGAGAGGTCTACTCTTTCTTGATCCTTCTTTTCATGTCCCCAACGAGGTCAGGGTATAAGTAGTTATGACTCCATCTAGTTGAACCTTGCAAGATCCGCCTCACAAACCCTAACAGCCACCCATGGGGGAAAAAAAGAAAGATGAGGGAGCAGGAGATCCTATCAAAATATTTCTCGAGGAGGCCCTTGAGAAACAAAAGAATGCGATGATGGATAACTTTTCTTATATCTTTCAACGATTTCCCACCAACGGTGAATTCACATCCAACAGCCACTCTAGAGGTGCCACTACTTTTAAGGTACAAGTAAACTTTGACATTCCCACATTTGAGGGCCAAATAGATGCATACATCATAGATAAATGGTTAAAAATGCAAGAAGGATAATTTTCTATTCATGATTTTTCCAGTTGGGAAAATATTATTTTTTCTCTTCTCAAATCGCCCCTCATGTCAGGGACTGGTGGGAAACCTACTGTCAGCAGAAGGATGAAAGTACACCCTCATTGTTTTCAACCACACCCACTTAGAATTCATTCTGAGATGCCATCAAGGAGTAGTACTACCATGTCAGGATCTATAAGGATAAATACATAAAGTGGACCACGTTGCGGTAGCGAAGGGACCAAGACGTGTCGGAGTTTACCAATATTTTTCATACCCTTTGCATGAAGTTGGGTATCAAGGGTTATGAGAAACATTTGGTACTCAAGTACCACTGCTTCCTACACTGATACATCTAGGATGAGATGGAGTTCTTGGACGACATACCTATACTCTGTCAAGATCAAGCAAAAGCTTAAATAGAAAAAGCGAGACTTTGGATCTGTGAATCCAAAGCAAGGGAAAGGTGACCCCAAACCATATAACAAAGGACAAAACAAAGGCGGGGCAACCAAGGACAACTCACCAAAGACACAAGCAAAAAACAACACCATGAAGCTAAAGAAGGACACGAGAAAGCGGTGTGAGTTCCATAAGAGCTCCACTCACAACATGAGTGTTGGGCCAAAAAGTCACTGGTGGCTGACCTGAAGGCTTCTAAATCAGATGCATGTTCCAACTCTGAGTCAAAACCTAACTGGGGGAATGATAAAGGGAAGAAGATTACCGATGTAGAGCCCAAAACCATGTTGCCACCACGAAGATACAGAGGAGGAGGAGTGCCTCTTCCACTCCCAAATGTGGGTAAAGGGTTCCCCGTTATAGTTCATTGTCGATAGCAGGAGACAAAAGAACTTCATTTCAGTAGAGGTTGTGAAGAGGCTGGGCTTATCGACCAAAACACACCCAAAACCCTACACCATTGGGTGCCTTCACCAAGGATGGGATCTTCACGTCAGCAACAGTGTCGTCGTCCATACAGCATCAAGCCCTTCACAGATGAGGTATTATGTGATGTTTCTCCTCTTGATCTTTGTGATGTATTGTTAGGCCAATCATACTTGTGGAAGCGACATGTTGTGTATGAGCCAAGGCCTTGCGTTGTTATTGTTACCTTGGGAAATAAGTTGTACAAGATACTGGAGGTAGCACCGCCTACCTCCATCTCTTTAGTTGATCCAGGTGGAAATTGGTGGCCACCCGCCAATTTCACTTGGAACCCCACCATTGTTTCTTTTAGTTTTTCAGTTTCCTTAATTGTAGCACAATTTACTATTTTTAGCAGTTTTTCAGGTCCTAAACTTCTGGAGCCATTTTGAGGCCCTAAACGGTGTTTTTTTGGCAATCTACCACCAGCAATTTTTTTACTAAATCATATTTTTCGTTGCAATCCTCGAAGAGATCTTTCCAACAGAGTATCATGCATGTCAAACAAAGATAGTATGACCAAGTCGTGACCTCGGGAAGTTGGCTGTCCAATTAATCCCAATGGGGCCCATAAACTCTTGGCGTTACATCTCCTCAGTTAGTGTTTTGGTTGTTTAGGGTTGCTCTTATTGTTCAATAATAAAAAGGCCCTTGAGCCTCATTGTAACATAGTTCAGAGGCATGTAGCTGCCACATCTCTTCTCAGAGATAAGCTACCATTGCCCGAGCTTATTTCCATTCTATTTGTAAGCATATTTTAGTATTTGATATTAATGAAATGAAGTGTTATTTCTACTGCATCTTTGTATTTATGGTTATATCTATAATTTGTTGTGTTCCTGTTTAAATCCAAATCAGTGGTATCAGAGCGGTCTTCTCTTTCTCTTTTTTTCTTTGCATGTCCCCAACGAGGTCAGGATATAAGGAGTTAAGGCTCAAACTAGTCGAACCTTTGCAAGATCAGCCTCACAAATCCCGATGGCCTCCCATGGCAAATGAAAATAAAGATGAGAGGTCAGGAGATCCTATCAAAATATTGCTTGAAGAAGCCCTCGAGTGACAAAGGAATGCGATGATGGACGACTTTGCCTAGATCCTTCAGCGGCTACCCCAGGGCGACGCATTTACTTTCGGCAGCTACTCTAGAAGCGTCGCACCCTTTAAGGTACAAGTTAACTCTGACATTCCCATATTTGAGGGTCAGATAGATGCAGACACTATAGATAAATGGTTAAATCTTATAGAAGGATATTTTTCCGTTCATGATTTTTCCAGCCGAGAAAATATCACTTTTGCACTTCTCAAAGCAATCCCCCATGTCAAGGACTGGTGGTAAACCTACTATGAGCATAAGGACGAAAGTACAAACTCACTGTTTTCAGTCGCACCCACTTGGAACTCGTTCCAGGATGCCATCAAGGAGAAGTACTACCCTGTCGGGAGCTATGAGGATAAATACATAAAGTGGACAATGCTACAACAGGGAAGGGACCAAGATGTGCCGAAGTTTACCAATGTTTTTCATACCCTTCGCATGAAGTTGCGTATCAAGGATTCTGAGAAACATTTCGTTCACAAGTATCGCAACTACCTACATAGGTACATCCAAGACGAGATGGAATTACTAGAAATCTCCTTGCTCGGCACGACATACCGATACGCTGTCAAGATCCAGAAAAAGTTTAAATAGAAGAAGCGATACTTTTGATTTGCAAATCCAAAGCAAGGGAACGGTGCCCTCAAACCACAGAACAAAGGAAAAATCTAAGGCAGGGTGGCCCAGGACAACCCACGAAAGCCACAAGTAAAGAACAACACCACGGAGTCTAAGAAGGACACGAGAAAGTGGTGTGAGTTCCATAAGAGCTCCACTCACAACACAAGTGAGTGTCGGGCCAAGCAGTCACTGGTGGTTGAGCTAAAGGCTTCAGAATCAGATGCATGTTCTGACTTTGAGTCAGAACCCGAAAAGAGGAATGGAAAAGGGAAGCAAATTATCGATGTGGAGCCCAATGCCACCATTGACACCACGAAGATCCAGAAGGAGGAACCCGAAGATCTAGAGGAGGAGGAGTGCCTCTTCCACTCCCAGATGTGGGTAAAGGGTTCCCCACTACAGTTCATTGTCAACAGCAGGAGCCAAAACAAACTCATTTCGGCAAAGGTCTTGAAGTGGCTAGGCTTACCAACCATAGCACATCCATAATCGTACATCATCAGGTGGCTTCACCAAGGAAGGGATCTTCGCGTGAGCCAGCAGTGTCGCCTTCCATACAACATCAAGCCCTTCACAGATGAGATATTATGTGGCGTTGCTCCCCTCGATGTTTGTGATGTGTTATTAGGCCAACCATACTTATGGAAGTGACATGTTGTGTATGAGTCAAGGCCTCATGTTGTTATTGTTACTTTGGGAAATAAGTTGTATAGGATACCGAAGGTAGCACCGCCTACCGCCATCTCTTTGGTTACTGCAAAACAATGCAATAAGCTCATTTCCAGAACTGGGAATTTTTTTTTCCTAATGATACATCCTCAAGGAAATAAGAAGACAGTGGCCACGACCTCTAGATAGGGCCCCTCTGTACGACAATAACAAATGGACAAAGTCATGGAGGAGTACGAGGACATATTCACCTCCCCTGTAGGGGTGCCTCTGCAATGTCAGGTCAAGCACTCCATCGATCTGACCCCAGGTGCACCACTGCCCAATAGATCAATCTATCGGTACTTCATTCTGGAGAAAAATGAAATCAAGAGGCAGATTCAGGAGTTTTTGCAAAAAGGTCACATCCGTCCGAGTTCATCGCCCCGCGGGAGCCCGAACGTGTTGGTACATAAGAAGGATGGGAGTTGGAGACTCTGTATTGACTATTGAGTGCTGAACAAGATCATTGTCTGGAATAGGTACCCTATCCCATGGATTGATGACCTTTTGGACCAACTGAAGGGGGAAATATATTTTAGCAAGATTGACTTGAAATCAGGATATCACTAGGTACCAATCGAACTCTCTGATATGTGGAATACTTCCTTCAGAGCCAAGGAGGGCCTTTTCGAATGGTTGGTTATGCCTTTCAAGTTGATGAATGCTCCTGCAACCTTCATGAGGCTAATGGATGACATCTTATGTCCATTCACCACCTCATTTGTAGAGGTATACTTGGATGACATCCTAATCTTCAGCCAAAGTTGGGAAGAGCACCTCCACCACATCCGACAGGTTCTCCAAACATTGTAGCAACACAAGCTATGTGCCAATTTGGAGAAATGCACTTTCGGCATGACCCAGGTTCAGTATCTGGGATACATTATTGATGAATGGGGGGTGCATATGGATCCAGCCAAGATCCAAGTCATTCGAGATATGCCAGCTCCAACCACTCTGTTAGAGCTCCACATCTTTTTGGGTCTTGCCAATTTCTACCGTAGGTTCGTGTTGTATTCTCTTATATCACTTGAACCTTGAGTCAGGTCATCAAGGGAGGAGTGAAAGCAAAAATGGTTTTGGTCTAAATCTCAACATAAGGCATTCATAGAGTTGAAACATTGCCTTTTCTCTACACCCGTGCTCACATTACCAGACTTGCAACAACCATTTGAGATCGAGACAGATGCCTTTGACTATGCTATTAGGGCAGTCCTTACTCAACAGGGGCATCCAGTGGAATATCACACTGAGACACTTTCAGACATAGTTCGTAAGTATCCCACTTATGACAAAGAGATGTATCCCATTGTGCAAGCCTGCTGGCAATGGAAGCATTACATTATGGGGAAGTAAACGATCATCCACATAGACCACCGCCCTTGAAGTTCATACAGAAGCAAGGGAAGTTGTAGAATGATCACCATCAGAAGTGGTCCACATACCTACAACAGTTCCATTTAAATATCAAATATAAGAAGGGAAGCACCAATAATGTTGCAGATTGCCTCAGTTGACCACTGATCATGGCATTGATGACCGTGCTCAACTCTTGTGGGCACGAGACTTCTGATTGGCCACTTCTCTACAAAAGCGACCCAGAATTTGGCCACACATACCAGACACTCTTACAGGGTCAACAAGTTATAGATTTTCAACTCTAGGATGCCCTATTATGCCACCTAGGACACCTTTGTGTTCCTTCAAGTGAGTGTGTCAAGATGATTTGGGAAGCACACTACATTCGGGCCGTTGGGCATTTCGAGATCGAGAAAATAGTGGCAATAATGTAGAAGTATTTCTATTGGCTGAATCTTCAACGAGATGTTGGGAAGTACATCAGATCTTGTACTACCTACGTTGTTTCCAAACCAACCACCAAGAAGCAAGGCCTCTATACTCTGCTGCATACCCCTAGTCCACCTTGGGAATCCATCTCCATGGATTACATGTCGGGCCTTCCTTCTACTAAGCATGGAAATGACTATGTTTTTGTGGTCGTCGATAGATTCTTGAAGATGACCATTATGGTTGCCTGTAAGAATAATATCACAGCGGAAGCCACTGCTAAACTCTTCTTTGAACGAGTGTGGGTACACTTTAGGATCCCATGGTATATCATCTCAGGTCGGGACAGCAAGTTCCTCAGTACATTTTGGTCCAGTCTTTGGTTTATTTTGGACACAAAGCTCACTAAGTCCACAACTTTAAATCCCGAAACTGATGGCCAGATAGAGGTCATCAACAGGATGATCGTACACATTCTGTGCATGTACAACTCAAAGCATCCACACACATGGGATGAGAGTCTCCCCTATGTCCGACACAACTATAACCGGGCTCTCCACAACTCGAATGGCTACAACCCTTTTCAGGTGGGCTTGGGATTCCAGCCACTATGTCCCATTTATGTGGCCATGCCATTTACAACTACTCAGGCAGATTCGGCTCATGTCTAGTCCAAAATTGATAAAGCAAATAGCTTCATTGAGCACATCCAACATATCCGCCAGCAAGTCCATGAAATTATGGAGAAATAAAATGCCAAGTACAAGAAGCGACATGATCAACATCGGGTGCCACACAAGTTTCAGGTGTGCGACAAATTTTGGTTTCATTTGCAAAAGGAACACCTTACCGGAGCCTATCGAAAACTCAGACCACTTTGATATGGTCCTTACACCATTACCAACGTTGTGGGAGACAATGCATTTGAGCTTAGAATTCACCCATTCCTTGGCCTACACCCAGTGTTCAATGTAGACCACCTTCGACCATACATCCCACCATTTCTAGACACATCAGACATTTCAAAATAGCTCACACCTACATAGTTAAATCCATATTGCATGGAACAACCACAATTGATCGGATCATGGAAACGCGGATCAAGCACACTCGCCAACAGAAGATCCAATAGTATGGAGTTGTCAAAGTAGGCCAACTCATTCACCAGGACAAGTGGCTCACCAGGGACCAAGTTCAATATAAGTATCCTCATCTCAAGGAGGAACTCAACGCAATGGGGATTTTTGCTTCCTAAAGGGGGAGGAATGATCTAGGTGGATATTGGTGGTCGCCTGCCAATTCCACTTGGACCCCCACCATTGTTTCTTTCAGTTTTCCAGTTTCCTTAATTGTAGCACAATTTACTATTTTTAGCCATTTTTCAGGTCCTAAACTTCTGGAGTTGTTTTGAGGCCCTAAACAACGTTTTTTTGGCAATCTACTGCTAGCAATATTTTCATAAAATCATCTTTTCTGTCATAGTCCTTGTAGAGATCTTTCCAATGGGGTATCATGTGCATCAAATGAAGATAGTATGACCAAGTCATGACCCCGGGAAGTTCATTGTCCAAGTAACCCTAACGAGGCCCATAAACTCTTGGCATTATATCTCCTCGGGTTAACGTTTTGGCTGTTTAGGGTTTTCTCTTATTGTTAAATAATAAAAGGCCCTTGAGGCTCATTGTAACACAGTTCAAAGGCATGTAGCCTCCACATCTCTTCTTAGAGATAAGCTATCATCGCCTGAGCTAGTCTTATTTCCATTCTGTTTGTAAGCATATTTCAGTATTTGATATTAATGAAATGAAGTGTTATTTCTACTGCATATTTGTATTTGTGGTTATATCTATAATTTGTTTTTCCTGTTTTAATCTAGATCATTGGTTACTGTAAAACAATTAAGTAAGATCATTTCCAAAACCAAGAAATTTGTTTTCCTAATGATACGCCCTTAGGGAAAGAAGAAGATGTTGGCCATGACCTCTGGACAGGGCCCCTCTACATGACAACAACTTATGGACAAGGTCATGGAGGAGTAAGAGGGCATCTTCACCGCTACCAAAGGGGTGCATCTGCATTGTCAGGTCAAGCACTCCATCGATCTAACCCTAGTTGAGCCATTGCCCAATGGACCAATCTATTGACGCTCTATTTTGGAGAACAACGAAATCAAGAGGCATATTCAGGAGCTGCTACAGAAAGGTCACATCTGGCCAAGTTCATCACCCTGTGGGAGCCTGATCATATTGGTATAAAAGAAGGATGGGACTTGGAGACTTTGTATTAACTATCGGGCATTGAACAAGATCATTTTCCAGAATAGGTACCCGATCCCACGGATTGATGACCTTTTGGACTAACTCAAGGGCGAGCAATATTTCAGTAAGATCGAATTGAAGTCAGGATATCACCAGGTACCAATCGAACCCTCTGATGTGTGGAAGACTACCTTCAAAGCCAAGGAGGGCCTTTTCGAATGGCTGGTTATGCCTTTCGGGTTGACGAATGCTCCTACAACCTTCATGAGGTTGATGGATAACATCTTCTGGCCATTTAACAACTAATTTTTAGTGGTACACTTGGATGACATCCTGATCTTAAGCCAGAGTTGGGAAGAGCACCTCCACTACATCTGAAAGGTTCTCCAAGCACTGCGGCAACAAAATCTGTGTGGTAATTTGGAGAAATGCACTTTTGGCATGACCCAGGTTTAGTATCTGGGATACATTATTGATGGACGGGGGGTGCATGCGAATCTAGTCAAGATCCAATTCATTCATGATTGGCCAGCCCCAACCACTCTAACAGAGCTCCAGAACTTTCTAGGTCTTGCCAATTTCTACAGTAGCTTCGTGTTGAAGTTCTCTCATATCACTTGGACCTTTAGTCAAGTCATCAAAGGTGGAGTGAAAGAAAAATTATTTTGGTCTAACTCTCAACAAAAGGCGTTCGCAGAGTTGAAACATTACCTTTGCTCTGCACCATTGCTCACATTATCAGACTTGCAACAACCATTTGTGATTGATATAGATGCCTCTGACTATGCTATTGGGGCAATTCTTACTCAATAGAGGCATCCAATGGCATATCACAATTAGACACTTTCAGACACATTCCGAAAGTATCCCACTTATGAAAAATAGTTGTATTCCATTTTGCAAGCCTGCTCACAATGGAAGAATTACATTTTGGGGAAGGAGATGGTCATCCATATAGACCATCGACCCCTACAGTTCATATAGATGAAAGGGAATTTGTAGAATGATCACCATCAAAAGTGTTCCACATACCTACAACAATTCCATTTCAATATCAAGTACAAGAAGGGTAGAACTAATAATGTTGCAGACTACCTCAGCTAACCATCAATCATGGCATTAACTACCATGCTCAACACTTGTGGGCACGAGACTTCTGATTGGCCACATCTCTATAAAAGCGACCGATAATTTGACAACACATACTAGACGCTCTTGTAGGGTTAGCAAGTTCCAGATTTTCACCTCCAGGATGCAATGTTATGCCACCTAGGACACATTTTTGTTCCTTCAAGTGAGTGTGCCAAGATGATTTGGGAAGCACATTACAGTCGGGTCGTTGGGAATTTCAAGGTCGAGAAAATAGTGGCAGTGCTGCAGAAGTATTTCTATAGGACGAACCTTCGACAGGATGTTGGGAAGTACATCAAATCTAGCACTGACTGCTCCATTTCCAAACCAACCATCAAGAAGCAAGGCCTTTATACTCCACTTCCTACCCCTAGTCAATCTTGGGAATCCATCTCCATGGATTACTTTTGGGCCTTCCTTCTACTAAACATGGAAACGACTATGTTTTTGTGGTCATCGACAAATACTTGACGATGGCCATTATGGCATCTTGCAAGAAGAATATCACAACAAAAGCCACTACTAAACGCTTCTTTGAATGGGTGTGGGTACACTTTTGGATCCCACAGTCTATCATCTCAGATCGAGATAACATGTTCCTCAGTACATTTTTTTCCAGTCTCTGGTCAATGTTGGACACCAAGCTCACTAAGTCCACAACTTTCCATCCCCAAACTGATGGTCAAACAGAGGTTTTCAAGAGGATGATCATACACATTTTGTGCATGTACAACTCAAAGCATCCACGCACATGAGATGAGAGCCTCCCCTATGTCCAAAACAACTATAATCGGGCTCTCCATAGCTTGACTGGACACAACCCTTTTCAGGTGGGCTTGGGATTCCAGCCTCTATGTCCCATTAATGTGGTCATACCCTTTGCAACTACTTAGACAAATTTGGCTCATGTCCAGTCAAAAGCCGACAAGAAAAACAACTTCATTGAGCACATTCATCACAACCGCCAACATGTTCATGACATATTGGATAGAGCCAATGCTAAGTACAAGCAGCGACATTATCAACATCGGGTGCCACACAAGTTCCAGGTGGGTGACAAAGTTTGGTTACATTTGCAGAAGGAGCGCCTCATTGGGCCCCACCGCAAGCTTTGTCTGCTCTGATATGGGCCATACACCATCACCAAGGTAATAGGGGACAATTCCTTCTAGCTCATTATTCCACCATTCCTTGGTCTGCACCTAGTGTTCAATGTGGATCGCCTTTGGCCCTACTTTCCACCATTATTGGACACATCCAACATTGCAAAACAAATCACACCAACAAAGTTAAACCCAAAGTGCATGGAACAAGCCACAACTGATCGGATCATGGACACACAGATCAAGAACACCCGACAACAAAGGATCCAACTATATCGAGTTGACATAGCAGGCCAACTGCTTCACTAGGGCAAGTGGCTCATTAGTGACGAAGTTCAACACAAGTTTCCTCATCTCATGGAGGAACTCAACACAATGGGTACTACTTCTTCCTAAGGGAGGAGGCATGATCTAGGTGGATATTGGTGGCCACCCGCCCATTCCACTTGGACCCCCACGATTGTTTCTTTCAGTTTTTCAATTTCCTTAATTGTAACACAATTACTATTTTTGGCAGTTTTTAGAGTCCTGAACTTCTAGAGCCATTTTGAGGCCCTAAATGATTTTTTTGGAAAATCACTGATGATGAATATGAGTTTTCAACTCAGTATTTGTGGTCAGTAGTTGTAGTCCTCAAATAGATATTTCTAATGAGGTATTGTGTGCATCATACAAAGCTAGTATGCCAGAGTTACGACCCCAGGAAGTTGATGTACCAATTTACCCCAACGAGGCCCATAGTTTGGCATTTCATCTCCTAGGGTTAGGTTTTTGGATGTTTGGGGTTTTCAATTATTTTTCAATAATAAATAGGCCTTCAAGCCTCATTGTAACATAGTTAAGAGGCATGTAGCCACCACATCTCTTCTCAGAGATAAGCTACCATCGCCCGAGCTAATTTATTTCCATTATGTATGTAAGCATATTTCAGTTCCTTGATATTAATGAAATGAAGTTTTATTTCTGTTGCATCTCTGTTTTTATGGTTATATCTATAATTTGTTGCGTTCCTATTTAAATTTGGATCACTGCTCCTGTGGAGTCCTTTGATGATGATTAGTTTTTAGTTTTGTTATAGTTATTTTTTGTTGAACCTTTTTATGTATATGTTAGATAGTGTCATATATTACAGTTATGTAGATGAGCACTGGTTTTTAGACATTAAGGCCTATAAGGCCTTGTTTGACAAACTGCATTTGTTGAGATTTTAGATGGCTTATAATGAGTTTCAGTGGCCAACAAACTTGGTTTCCCAATGGGTAGGTTGAGAACATTGAACGTCTTTCATGGATGTAACCCTCTTTTGAAAATGAATGAATGAAGAGGACTGGCTACCAAGCTTACAAAAAAAATATTGAATAAAGGAAAATAATTATTCAAAAGATATTGAATTGATCGATGCCGAGGAAGATTCTGATCTATTTGACATGAGGTAAACGAAGGTCATAGATTCCTCCGAGGGAATACAATACAATTTAAATAAACAATTCATTAATCAATTTAATAATGACGCAAGATGATGTGATGTTTCCTTATTCCACCCCATTCAATTGATGTCGATCATTTACAAATGTCAAGCTTAATTAAGACGCCATATACTAAACTTCCGTATTGATGGAACTATGATTCACGGTGTATAATTTTTTAATTATATATGATCGAATTATTTTTTAATAAAAAATTGAATTAAAAGAGTGTTAAATAATATACGAGATTAAAATCAATTGGCACTATGTTTTCTCCAAAAAAATTCTAATGTCACTAAAAACAAACATATAGTTTTAAAAAATATATTATTAATAATTAAATACATAAAATAAATATTGTTTTTTTTAAGTATTATTGAGGTGTTTTTGTTTTTTTATGTCTTTTATTTCCAGCAAACGACACAAGGTAATAGTATGCAGAATATGTAATGTTAGAAGAAGATTGACTTTATTTGAGTATTATTTATGTTAATATTGTTTATTTAAAGGTATTTAAAGGGCATAGATTGAGTATTCAAAAGGTTTATAGTGTAATTTATGTATATATTTCAATTCTTGAAAATTAATATTCAAAGGGTATTTAAACAGTATAGATGGAGCATTTAAAGGGTTTTTAGTGCAATTTATTTATATATTCACATATATATTTCAAATAATGAAAATCTCTAATTTTAATAAACAGAATTTTAAAAAGAATAAATGTAAAACAATGAAACTTTATTCCAAAATTTACATCTTAAAATTAGAAATGAATAATTTCTAATAACATAAACTATTTTGGAATAATAATTATAAATCAATTTCATGTTTGTTTCTTTTTAATCATAGATATATCAAATCAAGAAATTGTGTTATTATACACATATATGAATTTAAGTGATATGCATAGTTTAAGTGGACTTAATGGTTTGGTCAAAGGGTGAAGGAATGATGGTGACGATGGCAATCTCTGCGAACGATAGGGTTTTCGTTTAAGGAATTTTCATATTCGTTGCTTTAAGCTTGGAGAAATGGTTGTTGGTGAGGGGGATGGTTGTCACCCATCCTCTGTCCATTGTGTATGGACTAGAAAAGGAGGATTATGACGCATTTAACAGTCCAAGTGGAGGAGCTCACCTAGATGTGACCAAAGGATTTTTTGCTTCAAATTTCATTAGGCTACCTTTTGTTGTTCTTAGTGGGAGCCTTGTGCTTATGGAGGTTTATGGAGTCGGCCTTTCCTTCCTGCCCGGTTTGGTTTTTAAAGGGGATTATGAGCATCTGAGTGCACCTGGGCAAGCCAAATGTTTGTGTAGGATGATTTCCTACAAAGTGTTTGCTAAAACTACTAAATGGCATTTTCAATGTAGGATTTGGAAAACCTACAGAGTTTTTGACACATTACCCCTGCCAGGCAAGTCTCTCAAGCTAGTCATGGTTGTCTTGTGTTTTCGACCTTCTATTCGTGGGAAGGATGTTGACAAAGGGTGAGCTAAAAGTTCAAAAAGAGGAGTCAATGTGGGGTTTGGTCATGTTTTGCAAATTGTTTGACGAAAGCCTTTGGCCAACAAGCCTTCCCAAGAGTGTTGTGGACAAGGACCTTCAAAAGTTCTCCATTTTTGTAATGTCCATGTCCGGATATTCTTTATGTTTCAAGGTAAATGAGGAGGACTCGGTAGTTTCAGTATTCATTCATATTCATCATTGTACAAGTATCCATGTGGGAGCATTTAGGCTCCTCTATGAAGTGAGGCTATTGAATATGGAAAGTAATCTCAAAGCTTCTGACATTAAAAAAAAATGCTTTTACCTCCCTTGTTGTAGGTCTATGAGGAGGTGCCAAGGGCGACAATGCTTCTTCTTCTATAAGGCCAATATCTTTCAAATAAGTCCTAAGACTATGCCCTAGCCCTTAAGCTCCCAAGGATCTCTTAGGGTAGGCTTTTGTGGTGGAACATTCTTGAGATTTCCCCATGCCAGTGGTGAATGAGTACATTAATAAGAGAAGAACAACAAATTATGAAATTCAAGCAATTATATGTTCTTTTAATGGCTTCTAGCCTTCAGCATCTACCCTCCGGGAATGGGTTCACTAGAACTAGTCCAAAAACCTAGATTTGCTTTTCTGCTCAAAATGATTCTTCGTAGTTTTCTTTAAAGATCGGGAAGACCATAAGTATATTGTCTATCAAGGACCCTGGTTTTGGGGCAAGGTTGGTCTCTCGATTCAACCATGGTTCTCGGAGTTTAATCCTCTCACCATGAAGGCGTTGTCTATTCTTGTTTGGGTTAGGCTCTCAAACTTGTCTCTTCAATGGGTTGTGTTAGAGATCCTAAAGGTTATTTGTGACTCTATAGGAATCTTTATCAAAGTAGACAATGAAATATTATCAAATTCTTTTGTAAGCCATGTTTGCAAATGTGTGGAAGTGGACCTTATTGAAGGTTTACCAAATAAAATCATCCTAAAGAAGGAGGGTAAAGAGTATATCTAGTCATTGAAAAATGAAAACACTGCCTTCAAGTGCAAAATTTTCCAACAACCCGGACATATCTAGAATTCATGTCCCTCCTCAAAAGTGTCTTTCTGTAACCAGGAATCGAAGAGAATCTAGTGTGGCTGGAGAGATTTGAAGGTAGTAATAGTGTCCAAGAATCTTATAGGTAAAAAGAAGAACAATTATTAGAATCATAATTCATCTCTTAATACCTCACCCTGTTATGATTTCATGAAAACCCCAACTACATCGACACAAACCCTAACAGAGAAAAATATTTCGGAAAAGGACAATGAGAGAGTTCCTGCAATTTGTGGGCAGAAGCACAACCATGAGTCATAATTCTAATAGTGAGAAATACCTTCTGAATTTGGTCGAATTGGTCATTATGGTTCTTTATCAAAAGGTTGAAGAAGCAACATTATCCTTTGTTGTACAATATGGTTTTATTGGGTGGATTAATATTTGTAGGAGAAAGGGTAAGAAAGAAAACACCATGAATTTTCGTGGTTTTTAAATCCAGGTTTGTATAAGATGCACTATGGAGTATCTGATTTTGTGATGTAATATGTTTTTATGAAACTAATAGAATTGAATTTTAGAAACAAGTAATAGGAACAGTTTAACTAAATTATATGTTTTTGTTTTTTTTAATATATAAATTAGGCACATTTTTTGGTAAGATTATGAATTTTAGTTATTTGAAATTTATTTTTGAATGTATAAAAAAAAAATCAAAATCTTGGATAATCTATAGAAAACTCGAACTTTGTAAATTATAGCTAAAAAGTACTATTAAGTGTGTGTTTTGATGCTTATTATATATTGATTCCTATCTGATTTTACTAGCCATTTAATTTATATGGTTTTGCTAGTTATTTAGATGGATGGTAGGGATTTCACCTCCATTGAATATTCTTATTTGTAGCCAAAATCAAAGGTTGAAATTTATCTCAAAAATTTAGATTTTTAATTGAATTGATTAATTAAAAAAAGCGTAGTCTACCTATTATAAGTTTTGGAGCATTTTTAGGCATTTTCTCGATTGAAATTTCTTAGAACCTTGCAGGAAAGTGTCGGAATCACAAGTTTGAGTTTTAAACTATCCACAATTCAAGTGCTTCAAAGGTTTTTTAGGGTTCTAAATCCACATATACAACCAAAAATACATTTTAAATAACAAAGGATCACATTTTGACCAAAAATTAGTTTGTTAGATTGAGGTCAAAAACTCCAAAAGTATAATAGTGAGACAATGTTATTAAAAAAATGGCACATGAACAAGTGTCACATGAAATGAGTTATGATATTTTGGACATATGATATTTATAAATCATCATGGTATTGGCTCGTGGTATCATAAAAAGGCCTATTATAGGTTAACAATCTCCATCGTAATGTGGGGATGAATCTCCATGATTAAGAATCTTATTAGATGCTTTTTAAAATGTATATATGTTTAAATCATATATCAACTATTTTCATGAAAAAAATAACATTAATTAGTAGTTATTTGCATTAAATTTGTGCCCGGACACAACAAATACTCGAGAAATCATTACATTTCAACATTTTTAGAGGGTCCTTCGAGAAGGAAATATTTATCAGTTCTAAGAAGCTACTAACCAAAATTACTATAATATCACATTGAAAAACATAGATTCAGCAAAATTGAGATAGCAAAAAAACAAATTCATAGTGGGATATTATCATAGAGGAGAGGGGGTCTTCATCTATTGGTTGGTTCAAGTCAAATTTTTAAGGGGCATGAGATGGGCCAGAAGCTTCGCTGATTAGGTTTTCATTCTATATATTGTTATCTTTGATGAGAATATATTCAAGTTGTCGCTAGAGAGCATTAGTTTTGTCCTCCTAACAAGTAGAGTTGTGCTTGAGGTACTAAATTTTATCAAATACAAAGATTAAAAAAATATCCTGCTAAAGGATTCAACACCTTATATCCATAATTTTCTTATGGGGATACTTTTTGAGTTTTTTGTTGACGATACTAGGGTTTTCAGTGGATCCCAAGGATTTTTGGCTATAAGACATATCTAAAAGGATGGAAGGGGCAGATATGATGTACAAAGGGGAGGGCAAAGGCAAGATGATGATGATTACTCTTGGGAATATGGAGGGATCAAAGTGTTGTGATGAAGGTGCAGGGAGTACGGGGTCTAAACAAATTCAGAGAGAGCCCCAACAGAAAGTATGTGAGAGAGGAGGGGGTACCTTAGGGAACATTGAAGGGGAGGAAGAGGGGATTGACCAAGAAATACCAAAAGAAAATGGGACTAGAGGGTTACAAGAAATGCATAAGAGAACCATTCACCACCTGATAATAAGCAAACGTGAGAATAAAATTATCGAGCCAACCATAACTGACCTCAAACCCAATTTTGATGGACCACTACAAGCTAGAGCATACCCACATGCAAAATCTCTTGAATAGAACATGGTCACTAATGCGAACAACTTTGTCTGACACCAAGGAATTCGAAAACTACATGAGAATAGGAAGTATAGCAGCATATGAAGATGACTTATTAAGTCAATTCCATTGATCTCATAGAAGAGCCACCTGAGATGAGAGCGTGTCAACTCCACAGCTTCTGAGAAGGGAGAAATCATAAGAGAACCAAGAGGATATGGAGAGGAGGGTCTTCTCAAAAAATATGGGGAGACAACATGATGGGAGGAGCCATGGTCTGCCATAAATTTATCACCAAGAAGACATACTTCCCACGCGAGACCAATATCATTGTAATTAAGACTCAAGGGATAAATTCACATTAGAGTCATCAATTCACTGAGTGGAGAATCCATGTATAATACATCACAATGTAGGAGATGAAGATATATAATGGATTCACATGCACGGGATCTACCTATTGTTGATGCGATGAGATCAGTCATCAAGGTGTTTTGAACTTTGTTTATGATGATTCTCTGAATGCAAGGGAGATTCGAATTATGATGGGTGAGGGGAATAAATTTAGGGAATGGATATGCATTAGAAACTAAGGGAGAGGAAATAAATCCTTGCTTCCATTAATCTCCCTTTTCCCTTCAATTGAAAGGCAAGATGATATTTTCTTGATAGTTAGCCTCGTATTTCTGATCTTGGAGGATATGGAAGAGAGATAATGAGGAAAATGGAATGAGAGTATAATTGATTCTTTTGAATAGGAGAATAAAGAGGTTTTCTCGAGGGTGAGTGTCTTTCATCAAATTCTCTATAGTGAGCATAGAATCTCCAAATATGATAAGGTCCAAAACTCCCTAATCAAGCGCTATGATTAATACCAGAAGAAGACCATGTAATTCATCTTTAGTATTGGTTTTCTTCCCTAACACCCAAAATTATTTGGTTATAGTTTTTCCATTGGGATTAGTGAGAATCCCTCCCCCTCGTGCCACCCCTAATTCTTTTTACAATTAATAATAAATAGAATTTAAATTAAAGTTATAATTTGATTAGTTTTTATGTTATTTTTTTTAAACCTTCAAAATGTGAAATGTATCATGAAACGAGTTTTTTGTTGTTTTGGATGGATTGAACCTTATAGGAGTTTCCCAACCATTAAATTTATATGGCTTTACTAATTGTACATATACCTAATTGTACACATACCTAATCATGATATTGTGTAATGTTTATTTTGGAATAGAGATTCAAGAATTTTAATTTGATTATTAATCATTATTAGGTGGGTGGTAAGGATTTAACCTCCACACAATATTCTAAAACATTCTTAGTAGTAGATATAGATTAAAGGTAGCATTATCTTTTAACTAAATTGATTAATTAAAAAAAATGGCATATGAACATATGCTAAGTTATGGCTTTTCTGTAATAGACACAGATTAAAGGTTGAGATTGATCTCAAAAATTGTTATGTTCTTTTAAATAAATTTATTAATTAAAAAATGTAATATAAACATAAGTTGTGGCTTTTTGGACATATCTACCATCATATTACTCCATAATATTATAACAAAATCTATTTTTATATTTTTTAATCTTGATAACATGAAATATATTAGAAACTAAATGTTTTGATTTCTATCACACTTACAATTTATTCAATTTATATAATTAAACTAATTATACATATACCCAACCAAAAAATCCCAACAGTAAATCATGTGCAAGAACATTATTCTCAAGTTCCTCAACATATTTTTCCCATGAAACTTTCACCAAATACGTTAGTATACTTGAACTTCTTTTATCGCAAAGTGAGAGAGAATGATAAATCATCCTCTGTTGTCATTCCACCTTGATGACATAAAAGATAACATTGACGTACTTGAACTTCTTTTTGAATTTTTCAAAAATATACAAGTATCATTTGCACCAAGAGGTGCAAAGACACGGTGATAGCCTTTTGGGGTTTTTTACTCTTCAAATATATGCAATAACATTTGAAATAGAAAGGTTTCTAGGTTTCTATTATCTCATTGGAGGTTGGGGATCGACTGGCCGAAGGACTTAGAGGTCGGGTATCTATTCAAAGGACTTAGAGGTCGGGTATCTATTCAAAGGTCAAGTGTGTCGATGGGCCCAACTATGTGGGATATCATTTTATAAAAAATAATTTATTATATATATTATATATATACACACAACACACACAATCCCAATATACAACTAATCTTTTAATTTCCCAACTTGCCCTATTGGTTGCCTTAATTGATCTAGCTATCCTCCATTGTATCTCAATATTTACACTAACAGAGCTATATATATAATTAAAATTATTAAAATATTATAATAAACTAGAGCTCTGTCAGTGTAAATATTGAGATACAATGGAGGACAGCTAGATCAATTAAGGCATTCAATAGGCATGTTGGGAAACTAAATATAGTTGTATATTGGGATTGAAAATAAATAAAGTCAAAAGTGGATGGAGGTATTTGATTACCACATTAACCATATAATTAGTATTAAATTAGCAACATGAATTCCCAAAAACTCCCTATACCTCAAATTCACAAGAACTTTTGAATAAGATACCTGCTAAATAACCCCAATATTGAAGCAAACACCTCAATTACTACAAAATAGTGATCTAAACACCCCTTAGAAGAATCCAATGACCCATATGCCTAAATTATTTTGGTAGTTTCGTGGCAAGATGCTTACTGACTTTGATACAATATAATTGTTATATTTTTCTTCTCAAATATCATTCGAGTAAGTCTTTGCATTTATTTGAGAGGACGTGAATTTGACATGTCCAGTAATTCAAATTAATTTGTTTTCCACGTGACTTTACATTTAAGTTCAGCTACAACAATCTAATTTCATTTCTATATAATATCAATGAAATTAACTTGAATAACTATCTTTACAACTAAAAACAACAAAGTAGTTCTATGATGAGTCCTCACATCGACTGATTGGGAAATAGAAAAGGTTGTATAAGTACTCACTTCAACTATTCTTGGGGATTTTTGGCAAACAACTTACCAACTTTAGAGATTTTTGAAAAGTTACTACCGACTTTGATACATTAGTGAAATGTTATATTTTTTTTCTTCTCAAATAACATTGCAACAAGCCTATTGGTCAACTTTGCATTTCTTTCACAAAACACTTGATTTTGATACATATAGCCCATAATACTTTGTATTCCATATGACTTACATTTATGTTTGGTTACAAAATCTAAGTTCCTTTCCAGTGAATGTCAATCAATTGATATGAGAATAAGAAAATTCGACTAAGAGGATAAAAAATTGGAAAGAATACGAGTGAATTAATAAATAAATTCAATAACTTGATGGCAAGTTTGGAACAAACCCCCAAGTCTACAGGTTCTAAATCCATCTCCTTCTCTTAACAGGGTTTGGAAAAGGATAAATGTAAATATTCTATTTTTCTGGATTTTATCTCTAGTGCATTTTACAGGGATACAATTATATAATTATTGATAAATTGTATTTTTTTCATTATTTAAATTGAATGTATAAAAATATTTAGTGCTTTTAACAAAACTCTTATTATATGATATTATATTATGTAATCTTAACAACTGAAAATTGCAATTTCAATTGCAATTTTGAGCAAAAGTGAACCAAAATATGAGTCAAAAATAAGTTGTAAAAATAGAATGTTTAAACAATTGTCCTATAAAATGGACCTAAATGAAAACTACTCGGAATTGTAAGATTTAAGATGTTGGCTTAGTTTATGAAGTTGCAACCTAATTCAATTTTTGGTGTGAATTTTTAGTTGTGTTATTTTAATATAATTGTCATATGGCATGTAATTGATATTAAGAATTATTCCTTTTTTAAATATGGAAAAACATATCATAACTTATTTGTCAATAAAAAGTAAGGAAGTCATCATTCACTCGTATTTAACAATGCACCATGATTCAACATTGTTTTAAAAAAAACCACGCTTTCTAAAAAAAACTCCTTTGTGGTCCACTTTCTTTCTTGCTAGATGCCTACAAGTTTTGAGTCGTTATCCTATTTTATTCAATATAAGGTTTCAGCCAATCATAAATAATAGTAAGTCTTAATTCAAGATCAAGGAGCAATTTTTTCTTAGGTATTATCCTTAAAAAAACCAACTTTATTTGTGGTCATTGTCCATGGTACTTCTAATAAGGTCATATGTTCACAAGTAACATTTAATTTTGATCTCATACATAACATGTGATACTATTTTTTCACTTTATAATCTTTTTCATAACATATTGATACTAAAAATTAATCATCAATAAACATCTATATTTATATTAATAAAATAAAACAATATTTTTTATTTATTTAACATTTATCAAATAATAAAACAAAAATAATTTTAAATATTGGGAGGTAGCGAGCATGGTTTACCTTATACATTATAGGGTGGTAGTTGAATTGACCATGCCACTCAGGTATGAAATTGCCCCAATTGTTTATCTATAAATTATAAAAATAATGTATCACAAAAGTACAGAAAACAACTCAATTACCAATTCCCTCAAAAACTAAAAATAAAATTATAATAATAAAATATTTTATATAAAGCGTGTTTTTAAAGCCAAAAATCCATTAGATATAAGTGACCTTTTTTGAATAGTAGTGAACATTATTTATTTAGCTAGGATTTATTTTATATTTTTTAAAAAATATAATTTGATATAATACAAGTGATTTTAAATTATTTTAAATTTATAAAAATGATTATTTGTATATTTATTAATGAAAAATGAAAATTAAACTTATAAAAAGTTTGAAATGTTTAAACTATCATAAATGAAAAATAGAATATTTAAAGTCATGAAAAATTATTGATCATTGAATCAATTATTTAGGATGATAAAAGAGTGCTCATAAATTAGGTATTTTAAATACTTTTTATAATAAATCTTGAAAAATGATCCACCTCTTTAGCCATGACCATAAATGTTAAAAATTTATTTATGTGGATAAAAGAGTGCTCATAAATTAGGTATTTTGAATACTTTTTATAATAAATCTTAAAAAACGATTCACCTCTTTAGCCATGACCTCTGCCTAAGGCCGCGCCACCGCGAGCGGCCGGGAGG
>APFE030533833.1:0-28673 GCA_000404065.3 Pinus taeda | reverse complement strand
TGATACCACTTGTTATGCTTCTTAACCTGCAAAGTAATACCGAACAGAGAATATGCGAAGAAAAGATACCCAGAACACAGAATATGCGAAGAAAATATACCCAGAACACGGAATAGCAATGATTTTATTACTCAGAGAGAAATGTTCACAGGCCTCTTCGAGGGGGCAACCTCCAATAGAGCAGAGCTCGATTACAAAACAAAACACGATACTCCTCGCAGGGAGTCTCTATCCTTTATATATGACTCATACATGCAATACCAGGGTCAATACCGTGGGTTTTATTAATACCATCTATCTAATACTACCTCCCATTTACCCTTTATTTAATACTACCGCCCATTTGCAACTAACTGTGGTCCCTTCATTAATTGTGGGTTAACCACTTACAAATATTAATATGGGCTTTATTGACTCTTGACGATGACGTGATCCCATGACATGAATAATGGGGTTAGGGTGGGACCCTAACATGTCCATAGTAGTAGATTCCACATAAAAAAATTGGTGACCATACTAGGGATGATGTACTCCCTTGGTGGTTTCTTTTTCCATTGTGCTTGTCTTACCTCTTCTCCAGACCTTTATTGTCTTATTCAGTGAAGCAAAAAACTACGAATACCTTTCATTGAGTTTTAATTGCAATCCTTATCTCATAACTTTGCATCCCTAGACCAATGCACCCTCTGGTCTTCTGACAAAGCATTTCACCCCAACTGAGCCTTTTCTATGCCTGAATTTCATAGCACTAGTGCCTCCTTGACACCTGCATTGGCCCCTGTTCAAGCATAAGTTTTATTTTGTTTTGATTTTCTCTTTGATCAACCTTGTTCTACCTCCTCTTCCTTGAGTCTCTAAGTGCCTTATGGTCCCTCTAAAGCCTCTATTTGGTTTTCTTTTGTTTTAGTACCTTTTGTAACAAATTGTTTAAATATTTTCATTTTTTCCTATCATTAGGTTGTTTGCAAACTAATTTTGTTTGAGAATTGAGTGATTAGATGAATTAGTGTTCTAGTCGTCATTTTGAAAATCTTGTTTGAATTAGTGATTAGAATTTCATCTTAGTTTTCTTCATTTTCGAAAATTAAGTGACTTGAAAAGAAAAATATTTGCATTCACCTTTGTTAGCGCTTGGAATTCACCTAGGCTGAGATAGACAAACTCTCAAGGCTACATCAAACCATTTCACCTCGTAGCTAGCCCTACGAGGTATGAGAAGGCTCTCTCGGGTCAGATTCGGTAGACCTTTCAATATGATAAGCTGACCAATTAGGATCAAAGATATTAGGCTAGTAAATTGATAAGGGGGGTTGACTTAAAGATTTTTGGGTTTTTGGTGGCAATTGGAGAGAGTGCAATTCAGGGTGCGGGGATTGAGCACAGTTTTTGCAGGGGGATCTTTGGGGCAAGGTAGGAGTGAGCGCTGATGCCTTAATCTAAGATGAATGATCAAGGATGATAGAGAAGAAACTAAAGAGGGAAAACAACCATTTGAATCCTCTCTAGACAGTAGAAAACATAAATTTTGAACAAACTAAAAAGCTGAGCATGTCAAAGCATGAATTCAAACTTTACCACTTCATCTGTCCAAATAGAAGTAAAAGAGAGATGTGGAATACATAAACAAACTTACCAGAACATGTAGAGAACACACCATCAACACAAAAATCCACAAGAATCCACAATGATGTCTGCAAAACCCTGGCCTTCCTTTTCTTTAAATTGCAGAGATAGATGTACAATATACAATAAAGTTTTCTCCCACAAGAGTCCAACCATGAAAATGAGAAAGAGAGAGCATAATATAGACCATCTAACTCCTTTCCCCACCTCTAGGGGTCGAGCTCAGCTTCCTGGGAGCAGTTTGAATTAATTCTAAGTTAAGCACTAGATAATAGGCAGTCCAACAACCTGCCTCTATTATTTAGCTAACTGATTCATGCATTAATTATTCACTTTTTACATCAAGGAAGCTTCTAGAATGGTAAAGAGAGATAAAATCTAGCAAAGTGCCATGAAAATATTACATTTACCCATCATCTATAAGTAAAAATGGTCAACCATAGTCAAAACAGTGTTTTTTGACAAAAAAGGTCAATTCTGGAAAAGCTGGCGCACACGGTCGCGCCCCCTGTGCAAATGGTCGCGCCCCTTTGCTGCAACTTTTGAGTGGGTTTCACTGGTCCAAATCAGGTGCAAGATGGCTCATTGGAAAGCTTGGTCTGTCTACTTTCCATCCCAAGTGGAATTTCTGAATTTGGAGTTGTTTTTCCCCTTCAAAAACCATTTCTCCCAAGGTCACTTTCTGCAACTCAAAAAGTGGGCAGAAAGTCATTTTTTTGATGTATTTTGAGCTTTTGGAGGCTCAAATCTCAAAATCAGGCTTTTCCCAAGTATTGGTAATTTTTCTCTTTGCATGCCCTTTCCAAAAATGCCAAGTTTTCAAAATTCCGAGCAGTCCTCCAAAATAGTCGCGCTTGGAACGCGACCATGGCACGGGATAAACCTGTAATTTTACCAAAAATTTGCAAAATGCTCCAAAATTCTCAAAATTTTCATATTTTGATGCTAGATCAAGGCTGATCAGTACCATGGAAGGATGCTTCAGCCAAGATGGAGAGTGGATTTGTCCTTTTCTTCTTCTTCCGGGCCTCTAACAGCTTTCGTTGGAGAATTTTGTTTCTAGCCTTGCAAACATGCAATCTTGCCCAATAGTGTGTTTTCATGTTGCGTAGCAGCTCTTTGTCACGATTTGCCTTTTCCAACAATCTCTCCAAATGTGCATTTACACGGATAAGCATGGACTCCCGATCAGGACGCAATGGGTCACCAGGCCTCCTACGGTTCAAAGTTCGATCACTGCGGATCCTCCATAGTTCATCAAGTTCTTTTTCATCCTCCAACTGTTTGTTTCGCTGCTCCAAATATGTGTTTACCCATCTCGCCATGTACAATTTTGTTTGCAGTGACTGAATCTCGGTGCTCTGCTCTTGGATAATATCCCTGAGCTCTGTGGTAGGAGAATCAGCGTCAAGATCAATAATTGGAGCACCAGACACTGTCCCCTCAACCATGGGATGCTTGCCCCTCTCTGCTACCTGTGCCGATGAAGGAAACGAGGCCCCTTCCACCTGGTGTGGAGATAACACTCGCCGCTCTGAAGATGATGACGAGACCCCTTCCACCTGCTGTGGAGAAAGTACTCGTCTAGCTGCTGCAAATAAGTTCCTATGACCTCTCTGATATGTGACCCGAGGAGAAGAAGCCATGTGTCTAGGAATGCTGGTCTCGGGCTGATGTGATGGCCCTCCCTCCTTGTGAACTGGCTCCGGCCCTGGGTGTGGCTGTGTGAAAAAGTGTCGGGAGATGAAATCTGCCCAAGGAATGCCCTGCTGACTCAGCTGATGGGAAACTACTAGCTGAATATGACCATGATGGCATAGGCTCCGAAGCTGCTGTGCTGGGGTCTGTCTCTGAAAGATAGCGACCATCCTCTGAGTGTCGTGAAATAAGTATGCTGAGATGTTCATGACTCTTACTCTGGTGAAGTGCATCAATATGCGGATATGAAAAGAAGATACTCGTGAGAATCTCCCCTCGCATGTGAAGTAGTGCATAATGAGTCTCATGATATCTATATACTCTGCTCGGAGGAACTTGATGGGAAAGTTCGCTGACAAGTTATGCCTATAGGTAGACCTGACATATGGCTCATAGTATACTTGGTCCAACCACTTGCACTTCGACCACACCTCACCCACATTGGGTATCCCAGTAGCATCTATAATAGCCTCTGGAGAAAATACAAAATTCACCCCTGCAAGGGTGACCTGCCTGTCATGGATATGTAGGACAAACAACCGGGCCAACTCTCTGTGATGCTGAATGTGTGAGAGCCTCTCACAAAACTGATAACAAGCCATGTGCTGAAAACAAGATACTGCAAGTGGGCAAGCCTGTAACTCCGTCAATGATGTGGGCTCTTCTTCTTGTGTTGGCCACTCTTGCCTCCCTTACGAGGCCTCCTGTCTCAATCTCAGTAGATGATGATCGGTCATCACCTTTCTCATTAGTCTCAGTAGTTGACATGGTGTTATTGAGCAAGGTGGAATAAACAAGTCAAAATGACCGCTGCCCTGCCTGCAAAATGCTGTGAAGTATGCTGTTTTCAAGGGGAAACATCATGAGGGATATGTTAGGGGAGGGAATTTACATATAGGAAAGGGAAATATATATATATAAGCAGGGAATTTTAAAGGAAAACATCAGATAATGCTAAACATGTCATTCCATCTTTCAACATTTGCAAATCAATACTTTATTTAGTGGAAACTGTGTTTTTTAAGCATCAAGGGAAAGGACAATGAAAATCTTCATGATGGGGGGGAGGATGTCACGGGCATAGGGGGATAGGGCAGCATCACTTATGTACAAATAACAGGCAGCTCATTTCATTTTGCTTTTGCATGTCCTTGAGGAGCATACTCTATTTTTTCACATGTAAAAATGGCCATTTGATGCTAATGGAAAACAGGGGTTTGGGTATTTGATTACAAGGGGAAGGGAAGGGTTGCTGTGACTATTTTGCAATGGAAGGGAGAGGGATTGTATCAAGGGAATTAGGGGAATGAGGGGATATAGGGAATTAGGGTTAGTGAGTAATGAAACCGATGAACAAAGTCTGCCAACCAATTTTCACAACAGCAGTCTTTCAATAGTGTTGGCAGCTTCATAATTGCATTTTTCATGAGTGAATTAGGGTTTCATTGCATGTTTTGACAATAGGGAAGGAGATTCAATTGCATAGGGATTTTGAAGATGGGATAGGCCATTGAATTAGGTTTTTCATGAGGGGAATAGGTAGGAAAATAGAGTCTAGGGAAAGGGAGATGATACCATGTTAATTGACAAACCCTAGCACAGCAAAACTGCTCCTTTTTGATAGCTAGCAGCTGGTACATTTGATAAACTTTGTCATGATTTTACATAGCTTCTAACCTTTGATATTTACAGCAAGATGACATTTTTCTTTTGTTTTTTATAAGGATATGCAAGTTATATTTTTTACTCTTTTTTTTACAATTCTTGTTTGCATGCCTTGTCATCACTTTCTTTTGTTTTTTTTTTTTTACAATGTTTTCTTTTCATTTTGCTGTGTTTTTCATACATGAATTTGTTTTGTGACAAAGTGTTAGGGTTTGAGTAGGATGCATGGGAGAAATTAGGGTTTGGATAGGGTTTTTATGGTGATTAGGGTTTTTAGGAAATTGGGATGGGGCCTAGCATTAATTTGCAAATGAGATTAATGAAAATGACAGTCTAACACATGTGAATTTATAATGGGAAACTAATGGAAGGGAATAAAGGAAAAATTACCTTGAAAAACAAACAATACAACCTAACATAAGCTTGCAAAGACATCAACCATTTAACCTATTTCTTCATAATTTCTCATGGTAAAAATGACCATAAACATGCTATCCATCCATGGCATTATCATTAAAAATGTTTTGGAGGCCTACCTCGAAGAAACCGCAAACAATTTGGGAGAAATTTTGAAGTTTTGATGAATTTCTGGGCTTGCTGTGATTATGGTCGCGCACCACCCAAGAAAGGTCACGCACACTGTAAACAGTCGCGCTCGTGTAATTTTATACAGGAAAACTCTCTCCACAAAGCCGCGAACCACCCAGGCAGTCGCGCACACCTGAGAAATAGTCGCGCACCTTCCCAAGCTCTGGACTTGCAGAAAATTGCCACGAAATTGCCTTCTTTGCCTTTAGCATGAAATTTTCACTTTCAATTGCACAATATGAGTGACTAAATAGGGAAATTAGCTTTTATAGGGTCATGTTTAAAAAAATTTAACTTTAGAACCCACTTTCTAATGTTTTCAACTTGCTTTTCTTTTTAACACTGTTTAGAGTCTTTTTGTCCTGAAATGAGCTCTTTTGATGCGTTTGACTCCTTTCTTTTTGCAGGTTTACCATCTAATGGAATGTGGAGAAGGAACCAGGGTTGTTGCCGGCACTTTTGCAAACTTCTGAAAATTTCTTTATTTTTACAAATTTGACATGACCTTGGACTTAAAAACAGGGTTTTTAAATCCAAGGTATAAAATGATCTGTAGATGATCAAAATAACAATGAAACATATGTAAATACCTCCTTCTGGCTTGTTGGGCACTCACTGACCTTGACTCATGACTTTGAAGTGATTTTGACTCAATACCCTAGACCTAAGACCTAGGACCTCAAGACAAAAAAAACAAAAACAAGTATGACTCAATCACATTGTAGTATGACCTGATCCAACAAAACCAAGAAGGGAACAAAGACCAGCTCCTCCATTCAGTGTTATGGCATGCCTAGTGGGATGCAAAATTGACACTGATGAGACAACTAACTATGCATATGCAAAGAGCTATTGATCACTGATGGAGGGCTCAAGACCGACACTAACAACCTTTACGGTTTTGTTTGTACTTTGAAATTGGAACAGTTGAATTGAAAAGGGAATTGCATTTTTCACATTGTTTGTTGCATATTGTTTGTTGCATACTCTTTGTTTCTTCCCTTCCATAGATATATTTTCGTTGAATGAGAAAGATTTAATTTCCTCAAGCTAGCTTGCATTTTAGGATATTCAGGTGACATTCATGGTGAGCCCCAAAATAGAAACTTAATTGAAGATAAACATTAAAATTTATTGAATCAACATAAGGAGAATTTGTAACATTAACGCAAAAGTTTAGAGGTTTAGACTAGTGACATGTTTTGACATCGTTAAATGTAGGAGTTGTCATTGTTTTCCAGCATTGTATCTCAAGGGTGAAATCTCATTCCATGTATGTAAGTGTATAGGATTGTTCTCCACATGCCTTTCGGTATATTGGACAATGCTCCACACAGGTAAAGTATATGGGGATGCTCTCACTAAGCAGTTACATATTAGACAACACTAGTACGGACTGCACTTCCATGTACTGTTAGGTATATTTTGGAAGTCCCCTATAGGTTTCTATCCTTGCCATAGGTTCCTGAGTCAGATGCATTGTGTACGTGATACACCAAAAACAACATTCAGGGATATTTCCTGCAAGTATGTTAAATCCTTGGTTCGGAAAGGTGTATATTGTAGTTCATGGTTGCTTGTTAATCCTTTATGCCTATATTACCCTCTTTTTTATTTATTTTTGCGTTAATTTCTAAAATTTATTATCAAACATGGAAGAAAAAAATACCCCCACTTTGTTGCTCACGTAGAATGAAAAATAAGCCTCCTCTTCCACTAGAGGGTACACCTAGCTTTCGTCAGAAGCATAAGAAGACACAAACTATTGAATCGGTAAATTCAGGAACTACTTCTGGTCCTCCTCTTGAATTTGATCAACCAGAATCATATTTACCTTTGAGTACTGAGCTTGAGATCACCTCCACTCTTGATGATGAATTTGACACAATCGGAACATAAGCCCTTGAAACCTTACTGCCTGAAGTTATTGAATGTGACCTTCCTTAGTCAAATACTTTACTTCCTGAGGTTTTTATACCCGAGGAACCTCAACAATTTTCACCTGTAACTTCAATTCCTTCCCTTTCTCTTCCTTTGTCTCAAACAAACCTCCAATCGTATATCTTGAACCCGACGATGAACCTCTTCCATATAGACTTGTGAGTATTGAAGAGATTCTAGATGAAGAGCCTCATCCCTCTACTCTTGTTCATTAGAGTGGACTTCTATTTTATCACATTGATCCTCTTCCTCCGCTTTAAACTCTAGCACAGACTCCTTTACCTAATTATTTTGACTCATTCATGGATTTATCGGGGCAATATTCATTGGGATTGTTAACCATGATTGGATCTGATTCGACCTCCCAACCCATGTCCACCACTATGGTTGATACATCAAACGTTTCTTCCTCATCCATGTTTGCAACATCACCAAAGGCACATCTGTATGGTGGCATGTCCATCCCACCTGGTCATCAGTCTTTATCTGATACCTTCTCTGGTGTAGCTTCCAGTCCCGAGACCTCTCCCATGTCATCCATTTCTAAAATTCCATGTGTAACTTCTCTTATGAACACTAATCAAACCACTCCTTCTCCTCCATATACACCTAAAATTGGACAATAGGTTTCCCCTTATGTTAGTGGGAAAGGTTATCTTCAACAACCTAACTCTCTTTATGTTGGGTGCCCTCCATCTGGGTTGTAGTTGTCTCCATCATTCCTTCCTCCTATGGTGGGGGGCAACCTATTGTTGGTATACATCAAGTTGGTAATCAACCTTGTTATAATCCTCCTTATCCTTGGATAGCTACCAGTGTTTGGCAACCTACATTTCCTGTCCAACCTGGCTCATTTTGGGACCGATTGTTGAATCCTCAACTTGTGTCATCTTCATCTTAAATTCCTACTCATAAATGTGTACCTCAACAAGCTCAAATACATGTAAGTCAACCTTTACAGGTTTTTATTGCATCCCAACCTATTCCAATAGTATTTGGTACCCCATAGGTTCCACTTACCTAGCCTTTATAAGGTACCTTACAGTCTCAACCACTTGGGAAAGGTACTCCTCACATTCTGGTAGGATAGACTATGTATAATGTGACACAACCCCAATCAAACCAACCTTATGATGGGATGATGAAAAATATCGCAGGGAAACAATATATACCTTATTAGGGTGTTCCTCAAGTTCCTTTTCAAGGCCAACATATCCAAACCCAACCATTCCAGCCTTTGGAGGGTAATCCTAGAGTTGATCAACAAGGTTATGTGGATGTTGGTTACCAGAATCCTCCTTATTTTGGTGCGCAGGTTCACCTTTATCATAACCCTCCTTATACAAGAACGCAAGTACATATTTCTCAGGATATTCCTTCTTATCCAGGCTATCATCCATCGGATTTTAACCGATAATTACCTTTTGTGATGAATCTTGAATTGCTAGATTTGACTCGACTTAACATTGATCCCATCGCTCATTCACCTTGGTGGCCGATAATTCCTACCAAATTTCCTTTTGATATCCCAAAGTTCAATGGGAATCCTAGAGAAGGCCAGTCGACCCATGTCATGACGTATCATCTTTGGTTTTCTTCGAACTCCCTTAATGAGGATTCCATACGATTGCGTATTTTCCAACATACTCTTACATGTACTGTAGCTAAATGGTACATTGAGTTACATAGAGCTTCGTTTCATGATTTTAGTTCCTTCACTACCACCTCCCTTATGCATTTCCAGTTACCCATCCGGTATGAAACTAGAACAGAACTTCTAACCAAGTTTAAAAAAACTAAGGGCACCCACATTTCAGATCACATTGATGAGTGGCAGCATTGTTACTGGTTGGTTAAGACCTATGTTATGGATCAATTGTTAGTGGAATGGTTCATTAAATCCCTATTTTCATCTATCACAGAGGATGTAGCCAAAGACAAAGTCGTGACTGCAGAGCAATAAATTTCTCGTGCTTAATATTTTGGACCTCATCTATACCCAATCTAGCATGCTCTATGAAAAGATACCAAATGCTCCAAGACCTTAAAATGTTGTTCCTCCCACTCTCGGTAGATAATATCATTCTATTTATGGCATCATTAGCTCTGCCAGTTCATAGACAATGAGAAAACCATCTGGTGCTTCTCTCACTTCTTCTGCCCAAAACTCTTCATCCAATCCTCCTGTGGCTTCTTCTCCCAAGATATATGTTGTTTCATCTAACAAAGGAAAATCTCAATAGAAACCATGAAGCAAGAAGAAAGGAAAAGGTAAAAGGAAGAAATATTCTTCACCACAGGATTAAAAAACAAATTAGTCCTCTGATGAGAAATGAAAGCCTCACTACCCATGCTTGATTTGAAATGAGGAGCACTTCACTCTCGACTATCGTCATCGCTCGAAAGTGAATTAGTTTCTAAAATCCTCTACTTCTCCCACAATGTTTATTGACACGATTCCTAATCAGGAGACCCATATCGTTGCTTGGGACCCATCTTCCTCTAACACGGTTTTAATGATTTCCTCCACAAAGCATAAATATGATGTTATCCTAGCCACTCAAAACAAGGACTATGCTAATGAAAATTCCTCGAATGGTTAGGCTACTGATCAACCTTTCAATTCAACATCACCTCCATTCGATCCTTCTCCGCCAATGATCCCTACGGAGTTGGATATCAAGCCTCTGAAGGGAATTATTCATAAGTCTACTTTCAACCCTCACGTTGGTCTTCTCAAAATTATAACGTAGTTGAAGACTTGGCTCAGTTTCCATCAACTATGCTGACCCTTGAGGTGTTCTAAAATTTCCCCACCCAGAGGAAGGATTTTCTTTCAGCTACAAGATGTGTCGATCCTTTGGATTCCAACCTAGTTTTTTTTAGTTTTGAAAACTATACCCCTCACCTTCTAAATCAATTTCCCTTTATCATTCAACTTTTCGTCCGTGGTAAGAACATTCATCATTCTATCGTGGATGAGGGAGCCTCGACCTACATCATGTCTATCTCATACTGGAAAGTGATTGGTTCACCTCAACTGTGTCAGGCACCTACCACATTGAAAGCTTTTAATGGGAGAACATACAAACCTTGTGGTATTCTCAATTCCTTACAAGCAGAATTAGGGGGAAAAAATGTATCCATGAAGTGGAATTTATTGACAAAACTCTTGATTATAATCTTTTATTGGGTCATACGGGGGTTTACTCCATGGCCGCTGTCGTTTTGACTTATTTATGTATGATCACCTTTCCTCTTAAGGGCAAGATTGTGGCCATTAACCAACTCACCTTTTTCGCCTATGATTCTCATGTTACTGGAAGTGTCCCTCTCGTAGGGGAAATCTACATTCTTATCAACATGTCAGGCTTGGACTGCTGAAGGATTCCTCGTTCATGGGAACCTTTTCACTTCCTCCTACTTTTCTTCTCGATAACTCATCTTTGGTTTCTTATGTCAATGTGATATCAACTTCTACTATCTAGTATGATCCATGGATTGTATCAGATGAAACTAGCATCCATATTTTTGGTGACTCAATGCCACTTAGCCCTATTGAACTTGAGTATGAAGCTATCTATTCGGCTTGTGTTTCTCATAGCTTCTCTTTGATCAATTAGGTCGATCGATCATTAGATTATGGTGCCTCTTCTGATCCATTCTCTCATGTATTCTCTACTAATGAAAGCATCATGGAGATCATGATGTCAGATGATGCACTATGGGATGGTCATCACTATCGTTCCCCCTTACCAGATTCCATTGAGGATAAATTCAATGATGTGTATCTACTTAATGTCGTCGAGTCTTTTACGAATTATTTGATTCTGAGAAGAATCTCTCGAATGACAAAGAGACGATACCTCTCAATATATTTGTTAAATCGGGTATTGTTGAAAATATACACAATGGTGTGTCTTGATCTCCATGTGAGATTGAGACCTATAGAGCCCTATTTCAGGGGTTTTGTGATGTATTTTCTTGGACCTATGAGAAAATTCTAGGTATCGACCCAAATATAGTAGTGTATGAAATTAAAACGTATCCTGATGCTAAACCAATCTGACATTGCCTCCATCCAATCCATCCAAAGAAGGTTGCTGCAATAAAGAGTGAAGTTGAAAAACTCCTTTGTATTTATTTCATCTACCTCATTCCTCGGACCGATTGGGTATCAAATATTTTCCCTATCATGAAGAAAAAATGGAAAATTTGTGTATGCATCAATTATAGGGATGTGAATCATGCATGTCTAAAGGACAATTACCCGACCCCATTCATCGACTAGATTGTTGATTATTGTGCTGGTTAAATCTATTCGTTCATGGATGATTTCTTTGGATATAATTAAATCAAAATTCTCCCTATGGATCAACCTAAGACTACATTTATCCATCACTTGGGTATATTTTCTTACTGGAAACTCCCATTTGGCCTTAATAATGTTGGGGTCACATTTCAATGGGAAATGGATTAAAATTTTCATGATATTAAGCACATCGTGCAACCTTATTTGGACAATCTTCCTTCTCATTCCAACTATCAGGTTGATCACTCGATGCATCTTAGAGCCATTTTCTTATGGTGTAGACACTATAATATTCTACTGAATCCATAGAAATTTGTTTTCTGTGTTAGTTTTGGTTGAATTCATGGTTTTTTTTTATTTCAAAAACTGGAATTTGTATTGATCCTATGAAATTACAGGCAATCATTAACCTTCCTACACCTTCTTCACTCATTCAGCTTCAATGACTTCAAGGGAAAGCTAAATTCCTGCGAAGGTTCATCCCTAATTACGTTCAGTTGACCAAAGGATTCACTCGCCTACTTAAGAAAGGGGTTCCCTTCCATTGGGATAACACAACTGATAAATCATTTGATGCCCTAAAAGATGTACTGATTTGGGAATCTCTCTTATAGCCCCCTGATTACCAACACGACTATTTCTTGTATCTCATTGTTGTCATTTCTACTATAGAAATAGTATTGGTCCAAGAAGACGATGTAGGGACAAAACATCCCATATATTATTTGATTTGGAATCTCAATGATACCAAGGTCAGGTATACCCATGTAGAAAAGTTGGATTTGGCGACCATTCAATTCATTCAAAGGTTCTTCCATTACATCTTGCTCCGTAAAACTACGGTTTTTTCAGATTAAAACCCTATGACATGCGTTTTCTCATGTAAATTTCTAGGGGGGGGAATACTCTAAATGGATCGTCATCCTTCAAGAGTTTGACCTAGAGTTCATCAAATCCAAGTCAAGAAATCCTTGGTTTTCATTGAGCTTATGTGTTAATTTCCTTACCCTGATTCTAAATTGAGATTTGATGATTCTATCCCTAACAAGTCGTTGTTTCTGATTTATTCATCCAACCCGTGGTATGGAGACATTCTGATTTATCTCTAGACCCAGAATTTTTGGTTTGATACCTCTCTCTCCAAGTAGCGATGTATTCGATACCAAGACAAGAATTACATCATCATTGGTGACACTCTTTATTGACACGGTATTAATACAATTTTACGAAGGTGACTCACACATTAGGAGGCCAAGAAAGTCCTTAATGAATGCCACTTTGGGGCATGTAACGATCATTTATCTAGTTATGATACCATGCAGAAGATCTTACGTGTTGGTTACTTTTGGCCTACCATTTTTCGAGACTGTATTCTCGCTCTTCAGAAGTTTCATGCATGCCAAATTTATGATTGTAAGACCCATGCTCCACTCGCTCCATTCCATCCAGTTATCTCCATCAAAAATTTTGTAAAATGGGGTGTCAACTTGATGACATGTAATCCTCACTCGGATAAGGGGAATGGTTATATCATCGTCGCAATAGATTATTTTACTAAATGGACCAAATTTATGCCTACATTTAACAACACTCACAAAACAACTGCATATTTCTTTTTCATTCATGTCATCACATAGTTTGGTGTTCCACAAGCCATTGTTATGGATCACAAAAACATTTCTAGAATCATATGATAACTTAACAAATTGCTAAGCTGATACTTTCCCATGAAATTTCCACTCCATACTATCCTCAAGCTAATGGATAGGTTGAGGCTATCAATGAAGTTCTCAAAACTATGCTTCAACATATGGTAGGTTCTCCTTTAATCTTCCTTGTGGGCATACTGAACTTTAGTAAGGAATGCTACCAAATTTACACCCTTTCAGTGGTTTTATGTTTTGGAAGCAATTATACCAATCGAATGTGAGATTTTGTCGCTGAAACTAGTTGTTGAACCTCTTCTTGCCACTTTTGTAGAAGAGGAATGTCTTTTACATTTGACCCTATTAGATGAGACACGACATGATGCCACTATAGCTAATCAATCTTATAAAAGACATATCAAGGCACAATACAATAAAGGTGTCAAGCTTTGTGTCTTCTCAAAAGGAGACCTTGTTCTTTTATATGACCAAGAATTTGATAAGTTAGGATCAGGAAAGTTCCAACCTATGTGGTCAGGTCCATATATTGTCAAGTGTGTTCTTGAAAAAGGGGCCTATGAGTTAGTTGATTTTGATGGAATTCCACTAGCGCAACCTAGGAATGGGTTGTACCTAAATAAACAATATGCTTGATTTCATGTGTAGTAACAATGCACATATTGTCTATAGGTGTGTTGAGTGTGTTTGCAGGTGTGTCTATTTAGAGTTTCCTAAGGTTTATGTTGACCTATTTTATGTATGGTTTGCAGATGTTGACATCCCTTGAACCGTATTTTGGTTATCCTAATGGTGCTAGTCATAGTACTCATAACCTATTCTATGTAATGTGGGGTATATTTCCTCCAAATGGCGAGTTAGTAAGTATACACAAGATTTTTATTGGTCGCTCTACCAACAACATCATTGAGTATAGCACAATGGTTGAGCTACTATCTGATGCTATTTCACATGGTATCTGCTGATTAGTCATTAGACTTGACTCATAGCTTATGGTACTACAACTTGCTAATGTTTATTCAATTAGAAGTCCTACCATCTTGCGTATGTTTTTAAGGGTTCACCTTGTAGAAAGACATTTTTATTTTATACAATATGAACACATTTCTAGAAATATAAACACATTAATAGATGCACTTGCTAATCATGATTTAGATAGACAGATGCAACGGAATGTAAATAAGTTTCAATACACATCACATCATTGAAAGCACAATAGGAACTCAGAAACACAAATGATATATATATCTATATATATATAAAGTTTGGTTTTACGAAATTTGTGCCTGAGACACATATGGCCATACAAACCATATAAAAAACGACATGCAAATATCTAAGTAGACTAATCAAAAGTGATCATGATAACAAGCCATTGAATGAGATATCTTGCACAGTAACCAACCAATATGGCTAGGCACTCCAATAGTGTGTTGTTGAAGTCACATTAGAATTTGGTTGATCATGATCTCATCTATCCCGTGTGTCAACCCCTTCATGTGGTGCTCCACCTCTGTTAGGATCTTAGCTACATTAAGATCTCATAGTGCATCCTGTCCTACTGCAGCAAAATGTTTTGGTTCTATTACTACATGTGTTTGTTCTCCTGTAAGACAGAGATATGAATAACCTATCGGACGAACAAGACCAATATATAAATGAACAAATCAATAGTTTAAGTCTCAGAAACATCAAAAAAATATTTTTTTTAAAAACTTTAAAAAATCAAATGGTCGAAATATCTTACCTATAACATCTCATCGCTCACCCTTAGGAAGAATGAGCTCAAGGTTGTATCAAAAATCCATCCCTTTGTACAGATAATCATTGACCATAATGAATTTTCTGTGCAGCCACCCAAATAAGGTTGGTGAGAAACTGATCGTAGAAGAAATTGTATGTCATGAAATATGATCTATCCACCTCCTCATCCATGGTACCCTCAAATCAATGGGCTCAAGTGTAATCTGTTGAGGTTGTAGTAATGGAATTTGTTCTAGGGAATAAGAGACCAAGATAGAGATATATCCAAAGTTTTTCAAATTTCCCTCTCTTGCTTTAGGAAAATTTTCTTTCGTATTGACCAACACTCCGTCACTCCAGTTGACAAGTTAACTTGGAGTAGCTCTTCTACAAGATCAAAACATATTTTTGGCTGTAAACCACTACATTTCTATTACTGCAAAGAGTTCTTTATTTTCCTATATATGATGTTATGGTTTCATATATTTCAATACCATGTTGATCGATTGAATAAAGTGATTAGATGATACTGCATAGATTATGTGGACCATTGGCTTGTGTTATCTGACTGTGCAGGTTCTAATAATAATGATCAGATCTGGGATTGGAGCATTCAAGCCAAGGAAGGAATGAAGAATATGACTGATTCCAGGTAAGCTTCATCTCGTAATCTATTTTCTTTAAGGATAACATTAGTCTCTTTGTCTTTCTGTTGTTTTAGGTCAGTCCACCAGTCCTAGGGAAGATACTTTTGTTTTTAATCATAGATTCCACAAAACAGTAAGAAAAAGAAATAAACCAAAAGAAAACCACGCAAAAACCAATAGCAATATGACACCACAAAAAAGTGGTATGGCCATACACTAGACATAAAAAAATTTATAAATCAAGCACAAACAAATCACAAAAGACCAAAAGAACAAAATTCCCAAAAAACACCATGACTCAATCCCCATGGGTTCCCAATGCTTCCAAGGGAAGGCTCAACCCAATCCTTCTTCAAGATTACATGGCAATCTCTTTTGCCATGTAATTCCCTACATTGTACTACCATAAACACACAATTGTGAGTGTGTATTTAAACATAACAATATACTAGTTACATTACCTTGTTATGTGAAACATGCTACCTTGTAATTGAACACATCCATGCCATCTCTCAAGGGACTCCAATTCCCTTAACGGATCCAGCTACAACTAGAAACTAGATAAGACACCTGCCAAATACATGTTCATGAATATAGCACATATGCATATAATGTCAAACAAAATGAAGGTTAAGAAGAATTTTTGTATTCATGCAAATCACTCATTGATTTGGAATCTTGGTTTCCAAACATAGCCAAAGTAATTCCCACCCAATTTCTTACTTTTGCCTTTTACCTTGCTACAATTGAGTCTTATTATGTACTATCACATCACCCAGTTATTAGTCATATAAAAAAATCAACTATTACCTTGTCACGCTAATACTAAGCATGTTTCGCTACATATGTTCACATATGTCAGTCACATGTTCCAAAGATCAAGACATCATGTCTATAAATTTGAAATCAACCTTTGCAAAGACTAAAAACCATGTCATAATCAACTCATAGTCATAAGTCATAATACTACAATTAGCACCCACTTACACTCAAGTATATATCAGTTGTCTAAGAACATATTGTGTTAGTACAACTATAATAATATGATATCATTCCTTCATGCAATCTTATAGACACATACTCCTATCATGCAATTAATCAAACATTCAGACAATATGTAACATACCATGTTAGAACCAAATAGATGACATAATTAACTCATACCTCAATGTATCTCAGGGGATGTTATCACATCTACTCAAATCAATCTAGATTAATACGACACAATATCATAAATATATCAACTCATTCCTGAATATCATGACCATGACCATTTGCACAAGCCAATCCAGACTAGCACAATACATATAACATCAAGATCTTAGCTGCAATGACCATAATCATCATACATATGATTGCAGTGCATATAAAAACAAGTTACTATCATTCATGACTATTTGACACATGCATATGACCACACTAATCAACTAGCATATGCTCTTACATGCACTAGACCTAAGGGTAAGATCATGAAAAACTAGCAAGTAAATCATACATGCAACTTGATACTTGCAAGTAATCATGTCGTAGCTGCTTGATCCAACTCTTCCTTTCTTTATATTTACTTCCCATTTTCTTTCTTGCCCTTCCTTTGCCTTCCTCTTTGAATGCTCTAAGTGTGCAAGAGTATGAGAGAGAGAGAGAGAGAATAGAGAGAGAGCTCCAATCTAATACTGACAGAAGGTTAAATTAACAAAATCCATGAACTGATCCTCACAAGCATATGTATTAATGAGGCCTCTATTTTCTTCAATTTCCATTATTTTTCCTTCAATTTCCTGCTCACATGCAACCTATGAAATTTCACCTTCCTTTTCTCCTATTTCCATTATTTTCATAAATAAAATGTCAATTAATGCATCTTTCATATTCAAAGCCTTTTTCATTGCCTTTGTCAATTTCCCCTTAGCCATAATAAACCAAATGAACATCCACTAGGATGTTTTACCCAACATTTAGCTCAGAGTACATGTCCCATGACCTTGGTATCATATCTTTTTACATGGAAATTCAACCATGGGTTGTTACACAAGCAATAATTTTTATCATTGTCTCCTTCTCTTTCATTCAACATGTTCATCACTGATGTAAGGAAAGGATGATGGTGCCATATCTATTGTCTTCTCTACTACCCCATTATTGGTTGGATTACTAGCTGAGCAATAGGTAAAAAATATTAACACATGCATTAGACATATATCATAGAGGTATTAGTAATGTGATGCATGTATGTTCTAGAGAAAGGCTTCTTGGGAGTGGGATTGGAAGCACGAGTGGGGAATGACATTTTCAAAATCTCCCATTTCGAGAATGATCAAATTGTGATTAAAAAACATAAAACCATGGATTAAAGCATATAACATCATTCATCTAGTAGTTACAATCTTCATCAACCGCATGTCCACAAATTACAAGTTCTCATTTATATAGGATGTAAGGGTGCACATAATCAAAGTAACATTGAGTGCAATCCATCTCTGAACCGAAAATACATCAACAAATAAGCTCTGGTTGGCATCTAGCATCCAAAAATATCATGCTACAACAAATACCCTCATATCATTAAAATTGTTGCCTATCTTTGGATCTTTGTCATTAATATCACCCTCTAAGCATTAACATAAGATAGAAAATGTAGCATGTCAAGCCAAGATTTTGTTTAAGTGATGGGTACATTTTTAATAGGGTCATGATAGAGGAGTTCGACAGCTAATTTCACTACCATCAAGGTATATAGAGGATTTGGTGTTATTGGTTAAAAATGATTTCCATACCTAGTACATGACAAAATCAAATGGAAACATTGCAATTCCCCCAATCCTGAAATCCCGAAAAACTAATAAGTCTACTAGATTTTGAGTCAAAATCTACTTTCTCCATACGAAATCCAATGAGGTTGGAACCACTCTCAAACATCTCGAGTCATTTCATGATAATGTTAAAAATTTAAGTACAAGGATGAAAATTAAAGATAAAGGAGAATGTCACTTTTACTTGAAGAATTTAACATGACCATAAATTGCATATCAATACTAGGGCCATAGGCTTGAATATTATGCTACTATGGACCTAATATTACCATAGTGTTTTCCTTTTACCTCTCAATCTCAATACTCCCACAATACTCCTGAACCTTTATTTCTCTAGCTTGCTTGTTTTTTTACTCCGCGTGGCAAATGTATTCTATAAACAATACCTTATAATGCACATATTTCTATACAACATATAAAATTGCTTTATCCCCTATTATTTGCTCAATATATTATTGCATTTTTTCCTCATTTTTTATGCCCCAATATGAAAGCACATGGTATAGTATTTCTTTCTCAGTCAAGCCCCTATGTGTTAAAGACTAAAGAAACTATATAAATCAAATTCCCCCGATGGGGGTGACTATACCTTAGACGAGGAGGTTTCAAGATCCCCATCCCCAGCCATATGTTCGCCATGTAATTGGTAAACCGGGAAGGTGGTGGGCACTCTGCATGATGTAAGATGCTTCTAGAGAATGTTTTGATATCTATTATTCTTTGGTCTAGGAATGATTTTGTTCGATTGTGGATGGAAATGAGAAGGGGAATTGTGTATTCTGGTGATGATTACGGTAGCAGTTTAGTCCTATGATAAAATTCAAATGACCAGGGAGGTGAGGAGGTAAACTTTGAAGTTTACCCTATGAATGGTATTGTGCGTAAAATTTCATTTGGGACCCAGGAGAGGAGGTTTTGGTATTTATGCTTCGATGGGTGGTAGGCTTCCTTTCGCATGATTGCCCCTCCTTTATTTGGTATCCCTCTTGTAGAGTTGGTGGCATCACACGGGTCTGTGAGTGTGGGTAAGGTGTTTCCTCCTAAGCTGGATCTTTTTGTTAGTGTCTCATTCTCTTCTTGGTAGTTGTGGTGTAGATGCCACCCTGGAGATAAGGTAGCATGTCTGGTTCATCTTTGGCTTAAGAGCACATAATTATTTCATTGTGTTAGAGGGGTCCTGAGGTAACGAGGTTGCTACCATCCTTAAATAGGTTCCTAAGGCCCCTAAGAAGAGTAACTTGGGTTTTCATTTCCAGATTTAGGGTCAATTATGTCCTATCCTTGTGTCTTGGGGCCCTTGTTCATCTTGGGGTCATGGTTGGGGGAGTTCTAGGTTGCAGCTGGGAGTATGTTCCCATAGTCCATAAAGATCGATCCACTAGTTGGGTTGGTTCCGGGTGGTCTGGGAGGATCTTGGTGTTGTTCTCCAAAATGTGTAGTGTTATTGTCAGGGGTCTGCATCCACTCTTAGAGTTAGTTTACCCTTGTCATGTTGGGGAGTCTGGGGGTGTCTGGTTCTGGGATGATGGATCTAGTATTTTCCTCCCGATCGTTGTGGTGTCTTGCGGTGGGGAATTAGGATTTTGTTGTATAGTGGAGGTTGGGCAGGTCAGTTGGTCTGGAGTCCTACTCGATTCGAGGAATTACCATTTTATGTAGTTATGTTGTGGTACAGAGGATGACCCCACAGAGGAGGAGTACATCATGGGCACCCCATTGTTGGTGCTAGCAAAGCCTCTTCCTCTATCGAGGAATGATTAGCCAGTCTGGATAGAGAAGAGATAACAAAAACCCCTATTCCTTCTCTCGGTTGTGTGGTATAGGCTCCCTCATGGAATCGATTGTTTCTCCATTGCAAGGAATCTAGGCCAACCTAGATATCCTTCATGATCATAGGCACAAGGATCGCAATGAAATGGTGACATACTTGAATAACATTAAGTTCTCTAAATATGAAATTATGAAACAACTGGGGAATGTTCATAGAAGCCAACGACGAACAAATGAATGCCTACAAGAACTGGAGGCCTGATTGGAACACAAACTTCCATCATGAGCAGTAAGGTCAGCTAGTTGCAGTAAACATGCATCATTCGCGTCCGCCACCTTGAAATTCCTTTGATAGGTTTTTTGCTTATTTTTCCATTTTTTTGGTTAATATGGCTTCATAGCCCTCCATAAATAAGATGTAAACTGGTAAATTTGTTGCTCTATATTCCAACTCTCCTCGCCAACAAATCCAATCGGAATGAGGTAGGAAAAGCTTATGAAACTATGTATGTACTTGTACTTGTAAGGGTTTGATCGACAAAAAAAAAACGATATAAATTAAATGGAAGGTAAACATTGATAGGTATCAAACCACTTACCTCATAATACATCTCACATTTTGCCAAGATTTAAAAAATAAAAAATAACTATCTATCTATATATATATATATATAACAAAATCCTTAAACATTAATATTCAATTCCACTTTGCCATGGAGATAATTAACATGCAAACAGGTTTTGTTACAATACTGTGGCCTCAAGCTATGGATTATTAATACCACATTCCCTAAAAACACAACTCATGTTCATATGAATTCTTTTTTAATTAAAAGAACAATATAGGCATAACATTTTGATAGATAAAGCTCATTTTTTTTTGTTAATCTTGGTAGTACCTCTTTTTTCTATTAATTTAATAGCAAGTTACAACTATTTTTAAAAATAGTTAGGTGGCCTCAACTTTCCCTCTGCGAAACCAAGTCTATTGGCCACCTAACGGCATGGTATGGCATCCAAAAATGATAAGTCTTAAGTCTTTCTAACCACGTAATATATCTTAAGTATTTCTAACAATGAAATATATGACTGTATGTCTATACTTATCCTACCATCTACTTGCCTACTAGCATAATTGTCTATACATTGAAAAATAAAAGCTATTCGCATAAAAAAACTATAGAAAGAGACATCATAATAACTAATCTACTTCCTCAACTGAAGAGGATTCCATTGGTGTTGATTCTTTTTCATTAGACCCCGAGTTCTGTCGAAGAGGGGATGCAAGGTAGGTAGTTTTCTATGCGCCAGAGGCACCCATCCTACTTTTGCATTTGGAACTAGAGTTGTTGAAAGTCTTGCTTGTAGTTTGGGAAAGCCTGCATTGCGGTGGCCATGTTCAAAACTATTTGTTCCAGGGCCCTGCCAAGAATCCATTTCATAGACCAGTAAAGAAATATAGTGTTTTTAAACTGGATTACTTGACCTCGTTTATGCCCAAGATTGGGCACCAAGATCCACCAATCATCAAAATCAATTTCCATTGAACCTACCTAGCAGTTCGAATCCGCCTCCCATTCCTCAATCAATTACCGAATTCCCTTAGTTGTGCCTTCATGGTAGGCTTCCACAACATCATTGATGATGCTCACATTAGGCTTTCTGCTTCTTAGTTTTCCTCTAGGTGCTTTGGATTAGCCCTCTTCCTGTTTTCCTTTGTTCTTCCTGCCATGGCCTTGTGGGGTAGGGCTTCGGGTTCGAGTCACTGCATGAGCCATAGTTTTCATCTTGCATCCTAAAGAAATGTCTCATTGAGGACTCGTGGGTGGTATAAAACCACAACAACCCATCTTACGAGTCCTGTTGCCAACTTGCTCACTTGTCCAGAGGCCAACAGGCACCCGTAAAACTAGAACATGGGTCTTGTCAGCTTTCCTTTCTTCACAACAAATTTTAACAGTGTTCCCCAAAATAGGTAAGGGTTCCATCCCCTTACACCGAGACTAGTAATTAGAAACCAACCTTTCGATGAAAACCCTAAGGTCCTAATGTCCACTCTTACCTTCATCCTTGAGGGGCTGAGTCAACACAAACCAACTCACATGGAAATGGCCCAAGGGTTTGCTCCCACTGGGTAGCCAGGGTGTCTTAGTAGCAGCATAGATCCCCCACTTTATTTTACCCAGCACCCACTCGTCTTGACTCAACTCAGAATTCAAGCAGCCATAGGCCCGAGACTTCACAATACTACCCCAGAGCCTAGCTAGGTCAACTCTGTACAGATACGAAGCCATGGGTTCTATACTACAAGGAGGCCAAACATAATAGGCATGGGAACATGCCCAATCCAATTACCATAATTTAACCCTCGAACTGACACATGCATTATCAAGAAAAAACACAAGCCCTCGAATCCCCACAACTTCAAACTCGACCGATCCAATTATTTTATCCATAAGACTCTCTTCATGGAAATATAGGTAATAGGCTACAATTAATCCCCTTCAGGACAGCAAGATGACAAACATGGTAGATACAGGAGCATGCCCAGTCAAATTAGCATAATTTAACCACCAAACCAATGCATGCATTATCAGGACAAAACATAGACCCTCTAATCCCCACGACTTCAGACCAGGCTAACCCAATTATTTTATCCAGAAGACTCTCTTCATGGATAAAAAGGAAAGGAAACAGACTACACACCAAATATCCAGTGCTAAGGGAGGATGAAGGCACACCAGTGCCAATATTTCTCCACAACAACTAACATCGTTCACCAACTTCCTTTGATCCAGGACTAGCGACTCACCTCCAAACTATTGCATGCAATCAACCACATGCCTATGCCTTGAATGGCTCCTCCTACTACCAACCACATTGTTATTACCTCCCCTCCTACATGAGGTGACCCTGCCAGTGTTGCCACACATGTGGAAGGTGGTGGGTTTGTCCTTTGAGGTACCCATCATTTAATTGAGGTGATTGCGCTGAGGATCTAGTACACGCCTCGATTAGGGAGATAAAGCTCAATCTTTGATTTGTGACTACTCCTAAGAATATTTTAAAAGTTTTCATGGAGGTTAAATCCTTACTATCCAACTAGAAAGTATTGATAATTAAATTAAAATCATGGAAGGTGTATTCCAAAATAGTCATGTCTATCAACATAATTAAAAAAGAGTACTAAAAATAAATCAATTAAGGACATTTTTTTTTTATTATGTCAATAAGCATATCTATTTTGGAATCAGTTTTTTATAATTTTAATTTAATTATCAATAATTATTAGGCAAATGGAATGGACTTAACCTCTATAGAATATTCTAAAATATTCTTAATAAGAGTCACAAATTAAAGGTTGAGATTTAAATCAAAGGACAAAATAAAGGCAGTAAATATTTTCTTGATCTTGATAATTACTTGTGATGTTTCTTATTGTTACGATTATTTATATCTTCTTTCTTTACTTCATCAAGAAATTACCAAAATCGGCAGCACATAAAACAATGGACACAAGATGTAGGCACATACCAAAGAAAAACCCCTTTCGAAGGGAAAATTCAGTCAAAGTAATTCTTCCTTTCAATAGTATTCTTTGAAACTTTTCACCCTAGACCAAGACCATACCTTCCCTCCATGCTAAGGCAGCCTCCAGAAGATTGACCTCTTCCTAACAACTTTGACTATGTAGCAACATGCAATAGCTAACATCTTCCGGCAACAGTCCAACTTGGAAGACTTCATTCTCCTAATCCATAACATGAAATAGAGAGATACCACCACCAAAATTTTGATTTTCCTTGACTCCTTATACTCCCCCAAACTCGCATTCACTTTGGCTTCCCGATAATAGAATTTCCCAACTTCCTACTTCGCATTTCTTCCTAGAATATAGATTTTCACACTTCTTCCCCGTAGAGAGAGAATGGGAAGTGATGCTCCAAATTAATTCAAAGTCATTCCTTTTATTGGCTTCTTGTGGGGTTGAATGGGTCCTTAGGCTGACCTGATCTTCTCTTAGGCCAACATGGTGTGGAGGATACATAATTCATATTTGACTCAATACTTAACCTTTTTACATGATTCAAAATCCCAAGAAGGGTCTCTTTAAATGTACAATAATTGTATAGACTTAAAATAATTCCCATAAATCCTCAATGGGGACTTTGACCTAAAACATGGTGACCCAAACCTGAAACCCATACTTTAATAAGCCACAACAATAATAATAATAATTTTTTTCTTTATTATTTTGACAAGTAGATTACATAATGACTCAAGTACATTATTGAAGACTGAACATAGTTACTTTTTCCAACAATCCCTCTTAACTAGGGAGGTATTCATAATTTACATATACAATGGAAGATCTCAAACTATATGAACCATGAAGAACTTTAGGCACCGCAATGCCATGGACTTGCTTCATGACCAAGGAAACTATTCAAACAGTCAATCAATTTAGGCACCACAATGCCATGGACTAGATTCCTGACCAGGGCAATCTATCCAACCATTCACTCAGTAGTGTAGGAACCACAATGCCATGGACTAGACTCTTGACCAGGGAAATCTATCCAGGTGGGACTAAGCTGGACTCAAGCTTTCAGTCCCTCTAGGTACCATCAAGCTTACTTTCTAACCATCAACCCAAAAATCTAGGTGTGTATCGAAAAAAAAGGTCAATGATCAACACCACCTTTCCAAATTATAGACATTAACACAATGTGTCAGCCAGATGTTCTCTGAGGCAATGATTCTCTCAAAAAGCTTCAACACCCCTTGATCCAGCAGATCAAGAATGACTAATCTCTACCAATCAAACTGATTGGTAACCAGCATGCTTTCCTTCGAGAGATTCATATGTACAAACACAACCCCAATCAATAATATACTTTTGCATGTACATAACCAAATACAAACCTCTGGGGTCTTCCAGGCAACAGATGTTGCTTCTCAAATTTCCATGATAGGACTATCAACCAAATCTTTGACAAAAGATTCCTCATTCATACATTTGTCTCTCTACTTCATATGCATCAACATATTATTCAGTCAGATCTTTCTTTCCTTCTTTCAATGGCACTTCAAAATGCATTCTCCGATTTCCGTTTCTTTTTCATGGACTTAACTTAGACTTACGACTGATAGTCCAAGTCTAGTGCATTGAACATGAAGCAAAGAACCATATATGACACTCCCTCTCAATCAGGAAGTACCTCTTTATCCAGACTCCCTATTAATCTTAGGGAGATCTCTTTTATTCATGTTTCCTCCGGGAGATAAAATTCCTCTTTTCAACATAGAAGAATCTTTCCGTGGCCTCCAACCATTTCATCAGAGTTATCATCAACCTCATCATGATTTTTATATCGAGCATATTCACCAAGTTGAAGATTTTTTACCAACACAACTTGCTTATCACATCGAGCATCTTCACATACTTGAAGATTTTGTACATGTGAAAATTCGATAGAAAGTACAACCAAAACTATATAAACATGATGTTAGCCATATCAAAAAATGGAAGCATTTCAACTTTATTCATATCAGATACCCATAATTAATTATAAACAAGAAACATATACTCTTCAACATATTGCTAAGGACTTTGTCATACACCCTAGACTACTTCATAACAACACTTATTCCATCTAGGGTTTCAATATGTCTTCCAAAGGTATTTCATACCTTAATACAACATATAAAAACCCCTAGAAACCATTCACAAATATGGATCCACAAATCGTCTAACAACCTTTCAAAATACATGTGTTAGACTTCACACTAGGGATTCATACAAATCCTAGATTTCATACAAAAGAATCAATCAAAGTCAAGCATAGCTTAGTCATGAACCTGACTAGCTTCCACTAGGGCTAGTTCTAAAGCCCTAGATTTTCAATCAACCATCAATCAGTCACTAACTTGACCAACTATTACTAAGGTTATTTGAAAACCCTAGATTTATGAGCAATCATCATAATCAACCAAAAAATTCAAATTTCAACAATTTCTTCACAAATCTCAAAGTATCATATAGTCAACATTCATCAAAGTTTTCTACTTCAACTAAGGTTCGACTCCAAAACCATAGAATTCCATTTTCACAAATTCAACAATCTTATGCAAATCTCAAATCATCATATTCCAGAGATTTTACTTTGACTAAGGTTTAATTCCTAAACCTTAGATTTCCAATCTCAACAACCATTATATACATAAATATTGGATTGTTACATTTCATACCAGACAATGTCACTACTAGGATTTAACTACTACACCATAGATTTTCATTGCAACAATCATCTAATAGACTTCTAATTGTTATATTACACATACTAGACAATTTTAACTTCACTAGGGTTTAACTAAAACACCCTAGATTTCTAGACATGATCCTCCTAGAATCTCAGACAAGGACTTTCATTAAATCCTAAGACTCATGACCATCAATGACTAGGTTAGCAAACATATCTAGGAATTCATAACCATACATAGACATATCATATGTCAAATAACATTAATACATATGACATAGACCAAGCTAGGGATTCAACCAAAAGGACATATCTCTATATGCCTAGATTTCATCACCATTCAAATACATTTCATATCATGAGATAGTCAAACCCAACTTCACAAATATCAATAAGAGTTAGACACACAAACATATTGATTATAATAGGGTTTTATCAGAAAACACACACATACCAAGTAAATCAATTCTAACACAATATAAGGGTCTTTCTCATACATTCCACCAAACCCTAATGAGCTAGGGTTCCAATGTAGAACGCGCATTCTGTTAGCTTCCTGCTGCAGCAGGTTGTTCATATTTCATGATTGACATTTTTACAGGCCAAATATGTCGTACTTTGCATGCTGCAATGCTCCATATTTGCTTAACAGTCTCCAAGCAAAGAAGGCTACTCCAAGTTCATTCAATTTCCTTCCAAATTTTTGAAAGAGTTATCCCAGTATCGCCAATTTTCAGTTAAAGGGAGGTCCAAACAGCTTAATCTTGGTCTCCCTAGGTCCAAATTTCCTGTTTTAGAATATAGAGAATGTAAATCTGTCCAAACAGCTTAATCTTGGCAGATTCTTAGATAGGTAGAGAAGCAGAGGAGCCCAATAGCTTAATCTGGGCCCTTGGAAGAAATAAGGGTAGTATGTAGACAGGAAAGCATCAAAAGAAAAATGAATGATGGGTTTGCAAGTCTAAGTGCACCCAAATCAAAAGAAGAACAAATGCTAGGTAAGTAGGCTGGGTAGGTAGTTCTGAGGTTGCCGAATCCCAATTGCTGATCCGTTCCAGATTTTTAGGTGTCATCTCACTCAGGATACAATCAGCAGGCAGTTCTATGCGAGAAACTCAAAAGAGGTATAACTAACTCCCCTTCTCCACTTTCCCCAATCATTAACTAACTTCCCCAAAAGAGGTCAAGATCTGCTTGATACCCCTTAAGTTTCATCATTTTCATAACAGTAACTCGAGTAAAGACCTCCTTTACTCAAATTTGTTCCATACTTTCTCTAAAGAATGGTTCTACCCCCTTGTAACAGTCTAAGGTCTCCTGAACTTAGCGCTTTCTTACCACCTCCATATTAACCACTAACATTATTATTTAACTCCCTATTGTTCCCGTCCCCCTACTAATATTAAGTAAATCTTCCCCTATGTATTATCCCTCCCCTTGGTTGAAACATAACCATAATCACCCCCCGGGAATTGCTCAGTTTACCTGAAACTTAGCAAGAACCCTCAACCTTCAAACCATCTTCCAGATACAATGGACTCCTTCCAGAGTATAAAACCCCTCTGAGGTCATCGGACCCCTTCCGAAACCTCAAATGCCCTTCACACCCACGTACTTACTCTTTCCGTCTAAAACTTACACTCCGCAGACCCTTAAAAGCTAGATCGCATCGCAAGATCGCAGTTTCCTCTCCATGCAAGTTATGGCCCATCCGTCACCACTCGACGCCATATCGCGATATCGGCGGTTGGTGGTCGCAAGCGCCAAATGTCCAACTCAAACACCCTCCGTTCACCGCCGATGCGATATCGCGATCACGTCGGAGCTAGTTCATCGCATCGCCTTTAGTATCAGCACCTCGCCATGTCATTCTGTACCAGGGACCCACCACAGCTGACGTCATACGCCATACAGCTGACGTCATGCTGACGTCGGCAGCCAGAAAACCG
>APFE030533828.1:81249-112002 GCA_000404065.3 Pinus taeda | reverse complement strand
AGTGGCAAGAGTTAATGGGCATACTATATGGCATTAAATGCCCGGCTACATGTCTCTAGTTAGCTCTTTAACAGGTGTGTATTTTTTATTTATCTATCACCGCGTGCCCTAAAGAGCTAAAGAGAACCCATGTAGCCAGGCATTTAATGCGCTATAGTATGCCCATTAACTCTTGCCTATATAAATCAACCTTGCTCATCAGTGTTCCCAGCAGCATAGTGCTTCTCACATTCAGTAAATTCGTACGACCCTATATGAATGGGATACGATATTGCTGGCGTGCCCCGAACATACCAATGAAGGGCCATTATAACTTCCTACTTTACCAAGTCAAGCAGATGCATTTAGTTTTCTCATCCGTCAATTAATGTCTGTTACACGCCCGGAGGACAATCGAACATTTAAGCTTCAATACCATGAAAATCAATAAAATTGTAGAGAGTAATATGAGTAGAGTCGATAGCAATGATCGCGTATTCTATCAATTACGCTGACAACCAAAGAATATGGCCTGGCGTGGAACTCCCTTGTTCCTGCATATATATGAAGTTTTATTCTCGATGCCATCACATTGCACGGCAAACGAACCAGTCGCAGTTGTCGTTATATGAGGACAAATGTTAGTTGTATCAAAATTGACGATAAGCCTACCCATTAATTGCTAACTGACCCAAACTGACAGAGAAAGCTACTAGTTGTTTCTATATAATGAGTTGTATCGCCATTACACTCATGAGTTGCAGTGAAGCTTTGTCTTGCTATTCTACTTATCCTTGCATTATTTTCCCTATACCACGTCTTCTTACATATTTACTTTAGAAGATTGGCAATGGCGATCAAGAATAATAATAGAGCTGTGTACTTGTGCTTTCTTATATGGCTTCTAGTGTCAACTGTATCGTTGCGAACTAGTGATGGACATGGGTGGAACAGGCACCCATTTCGAAGGCATAGTAGGAATCTGGTGTTGTATTTCCACGATATAATCTATGATGGCACCAACGCCAAGAACGCAACAGCTACGCTTGTGGGTGCTCCCCACGGGGCTAACCTCACACATCTCGCTGGAAAAGACAATGACTTTGGAGACCTCGCTGTGTTCGACGATCCAATCACTCTCGACAATAATTTCCACTCCCCTCCTGTGGGAAGAGCTCAGGGATTCTACTTGTACGATATGAAGACCATCTTCAACGCCTGGCTTGGATTCACATTCGTGCTGAATTCAACAGACTACAAAGGCACAATCACATTCGCTGGAGCAGACCCAGTACTTGCTGCATACAGAGATATATCGGTGGTGGGAGGGACCGGAGATTTCTTAATGGCAAGAGGGATTGCCACCATCTCTACCGATGCCTACGAGGGAAATGTGTACTTCCGTCTCCGGGTGAATATAACACTCTATGAGTGGTACTGATATTATTTTGTACTGCTTTATCATAAGAATTGCGTCTACGCATAGTGATCTCTCCTCCTCTCTGCTCTTCATTTCTATGTCGATTTTAGTGCTTCAATCTTTGAGGAGTCTCTATGAAGGTCCCAAAGGTTGTAGTGTCAAGTGAAATAATCTCTAATCATGTTGCTGCTGGTCAGCATTAGAATAATTTATTCAGACAATATATAACATATTATGGTGATGGGAGATTACCTGAGACTTCGAGCGTAATGAACGCTGTTGTCCAAAATTTGGACGTCTAATAATATAACTCTGTTGTTTAAAAGATGTACAGTTGTTTAAAAGATGTAGAATTGTTACACCTTTACATATAGCTATTGGTTTATTTTGAGAAAATAGTAAATATTATACCGGAATTGATGTGCAAGTGGTTTTACTAGCTTTTTAGTTTTATGTGGAAAAATGGTAAATATTAAATATTGAGTAATTAATTATTAATGTATTATTTTTTTATTTGAATAAATGAAAATAATATTATAAACAGAAAAAAAATAAATAATATTATTTTATTACATTAGACTTAATATTTAAAATAAAATGAAAATATATTTATTGGAAACCAAATTTATATACGAAATATAAATATAATATACAAAATATCTATATTCAAATTTATATATATCCATATAATATGGCTAAAAGTACTTTCACATTGAGAACCACCACAATCTGAATGCAAACGCAGTTAGGTAACGCTATTGATTATTTGTCAATGAATCTGTATAAACAATTAGATCAAATGTCAATGTTTAAACGTCTTTACATTGTAAGTTAAAAAATTGAAACTTATTTGAAAGTTAAGTGAGTTAAAGATTGGTTTATTGGAGGTGAATATAAAAATAATGTTATAAAAAATAAAATAAAAGTTGTTTATGAAGTAGTTTAAGTTTTTTTTTATAGATTGTTTTAGTTTTATTTTTTAGAGATTAACTTAAGGTTTTTAGGGATTATTTCAGGTTTGATTTGTGGTCAGAGAATCAATTATTTAGGGGTATCTAAGTAGTCAAAATTACTTATCCTTGATCTCACTCCACAGACTTCACCAATCCTTAACATCACTAGATTTTTGCCCACCAAATTTCAAACTAGTGCCAGTGATATCATAGAATAATTTAACAATAAAAACATTAGTACTAATAAACTATATTATATAAATTTAATATTTTTCTTTATATATATATTTTTTGTATAATAAAAAAAATGAAAATAATATAACATTGGTTATGGATGTTATTCATAATTATAATAAACTATATTATATAAATTAATATTTTATCTTATATATATTTTTTACGATAAAAAAAATAAAAATAAAAATATAACATTGGTTATGGGATGTTATTCAATAATTAATATTGATGATGATCATGATGATGGATAACCTCCACTTGGTCTATCAGACCTAAAGAAAGGAATTATTTAGTTTGATTTAATATTTTATTTATATGCTCAAAAAGCTTGGAGAGAAGCCTCTCGAGCTCACCGTAATTTCAACAACGTAAAAGGCTATGAAGGTAAGTATTGCAACAAAGATTTCTGAAACTAAGATCTAATGTGGTTGTATGCGAAGCACTCTAAGGGGAAGTGATTTTCATCCTCGATTTCGTATTCTCACAGAGATGGGAGAACCTTTCCATTCATGGTGTTTTAGGAACTGCGCAATGACCCATTTCACTATGGAGCTCATGAGAGTTTGTTCTAATCTTGGCTATATTAATTTTCTTCTTTGAGCTAGTTAAAACAGAGAGATACTTTTGATCTTCTAGGGTGGGGTTGATGACCACCTTATAATATCTTAATTTTGTTTTAGCTGCTAAATCTTTCTCACACCACATTTTTTCTTTGAACTTAGAAGTAACAATATTTTTAATGTTATTAATGTTTTGCAATGCAACATTCTCGTCAATCTCCCAATGGTTTAACCAGGCCCCGGTGTCTTTATACCAACCTCATTTGAGCCTTAGGTGGTTTTGGCTGGAATTTGAAGATAGCTTAGGAAGTCTATGGTCTCCTATGTTACTGAGTTTGTGCTTGTATAAGAGACGCTTAGTCATAGCTAGGCTCTGGATAGGGGAAAAACCCACTTCTATAAGGAGAATAGCATAGGGTGTGTTGCTTTTAATTTTGAGGTTATATGTTATAAAACGCTTCTGAATTTGCTTAATCTTTCTCCAGGATTGTCTAGAGATGCTACCACCCTAAACTTCACATCCATATAAGATAACCAGAGTGACTAAAGTTTCAAAGAGGAACTTCTTTCTATCCCACATTACGAGGTTTGCCATTTTACAATTATTTTCAAGACCAAAATAAGCTATCCACCGTCCATTAATCCTTTTCTCAATGCTATAGTTCCAGTTGAGCTTGTGATGAATATCAATTCCTAGGTACTTGTAGGAAGACGCTTCCTCCAAGTTACTGTTGTCATACATAAAATTAACGTAAGTGTCCTTCTTGGATTTGATAATCATAACTTTTGTTTTGTCAGTGTTAACAATCATACCCATGGTAGAGCAGAAATATTTAAGAAGTATAAGTTTCTTATCAAGAATATATGGGCACCTTGTGAGAAGAATAATATCGTTAGCATAGAGAGGAGGGATGATGACTATCCCAGCTAAGATCATGCCAGCACATCTTGCTTCCTCTAAACAACCTTCTAGCTTGTTGATGTAAATGCAAAATAGGGTAGGGGAGAGGGGGCAGCGTTGTTTAACTCTGATATTACACTTAATAACTTTCGACAACCCCTTATTGATCTTTAAATTGGAAATTAGATTCTCGTATAACCTTATAGCAGCAACTCTCAACTCAAAAGGAACCTTTAGCTCTTCTAATCTGTTCCAAAGGTTGTTTCTAGGAACCGTATCGAAAGCATTTCTAAAGTCCACAAAGCAACAAAAGATATTGGATTTATCATTGCGGCATTCCTCCAGAATGATCCTAAGCATAACGAGGTGTTCTGTTGTTGAGTGTTGCTTTATAAAACCCGCTTGGCCTTTAGCCCGCTTACCTTCACTTTCAAGCCATATGCTCAACTTCCTTTCCAAAACAATACCATATAACTTGGCTAGGAGAGGGCTGATCATAATTGTCTAATAATTAGAGGGGTTATTTGTATCCCCACTTTTAAAAATAGGGATAATGAGGCCTTGAGTACATGGTTTAGGGACCCTTTTCTTGACCGCTTGATTGAAAAACTTGTGAATGTGGGGGATGAGGATAGGACCTCCAATTTTTAATATTTCCACCTGGTAACCTTCAATGTCCTTAGCTTTCCCATTAGCCAAGCGATTAACCCAAAATTCAATGTCTTCTAATGAGATAACTTCTTTCGTTGTGAGCAGGGTTTCAAAGCTATCCATGACATTTGGAGATTCATAAAGCTTTTTAAGATAGTAATTCTAGTGGTGTAAAGCAATTTTATTATTATCTTTAGCTTTCCTAGTTAGAATCTGCCTCCAAAATTTATTCGGAGCTACCTTAGAGAGGTGTAAGAGATTCTCTTGTCTTTTACGAATATATTGCCTTTTTTTCCTTTTAGTTAGGGCTTTGTAGATTTTTATCTTAACAATTTTAAGAGATTCATCAACAACTTCCTTAATTACTCCCCTCACACTTTTACAATCTTTGTCATACCATGGGTTGGTTTTGCTATTTATTTTATACTTGAAACTTCAATTGAGAACTTGTTAATAGAATATGAGAGGGTTGTAGTAAAATTATGATAGAGATCTTCTATGTTGTCTACACTAGATAAAGGAAGCAAATTTGTTTTTAATTCATTTAGAAATAGATCTTTTTTATTTTTATCAAAGATTAACTTCTTTTGGCTATAAGGATTATCTTCTATGGGATCGCTATGCATGACAAAATTGAGAGTTATAAGTAAAGGCCTATGATCAGAGTCAGGCTCATGGTCAGTTGAGATGTCAAAATTTGTTATTTTGTTCTATAGGGAGATCGAAGATAACATAGTCTACCACACTGCTACCAAGCCCATGGATGCAGGTCATCTGGCTAGAATTGGGCTACTTCTTTAGACCATTGCAAATTATGAGATCGTGAGCACTACAGAGCTTGACTAGCTCCGAACCAAACAAATTCTCCTCGAGGTCTTTAGAGCTCTTTTAGTACCAACTAGCCAGAGGAAGGTCATTTTCTAACCAAAGAGGATTAGGGTTGGAATGATTGCTTAGAAGAATAGCTTGGTTGGTTGAAGTTCGAGCATTAAAGTCACCCATTAAAAGGATATTGCCTTCATTCCTTAGGCTAGAAATTTCATTCTCTAAACCATTGTAAGGACTATTTTTATCTAGATTCTTTTTCGGAATAACATATTGCTATGTAGGTCTTTTTATCATAAATGTTAGTAATTTCTATCCAACTATATTGGTTGTAAGGGTCGTCTTTATAAATCCTAGCACAGGGAGACATGTTCTTCTTAACATAACAAGCTATACCGCTAATGCCTCTATGGGAGGATCGCTTATTCCAGGTAGACCATAATGTAAAGCCATCTATGTTAGGGACCTTATATTCTTCATGCTCTCAAGTTTCAACATGAAAAATAATATCAACATCATTTGAGATCCAACTTAGCTTAGGGCCTTTGTTCCATGGAAAGCCTCGACAGTTCCAAGAAAGAACACGTAGCATGTTGAATTTCTATTTATTATTATCTTTTTGGTTTCTATCTCGAATAATGGCTTTTCTATTTCTGATTATTACCCATTTTCGTTCCTTCCTAGCTTCCTTTACCTTTTGAACCTCCTTTCTCAATACTGCTTGATCTTTTGGAATGAGATCTTCATTTATAAATATTCCCTTTCATTTTAGACTTCAGTTTTTACTAAGTATGTCATACTTATCGTCAGTAGAGCTCACCTTTATTTGGATCGACCTTCCTTTATTCTCAGTTAGTTTCCCGAACCTTGTTGCTTTTGTGAGACATGTTTTTTCAATTTGTAATCTGTTATGTAATTCTGTCTGGGCTATGGCTAAAGTATCATCGTCTACCTCCTCTTTCAAACCGAAGATTATAAGGTTCAAGGCCATTTTGTTCCACTCATGGTCTAATTCTATTAATTTTTTCATTTCATCTTTAATTGGTTTGATATCTAATTTACTTGCCACACTATTTAGGGTGAGGTGGCTATTAACTTTTTCTTCTTGCTCTTTAATCATGTCCTTCATTTTAAGACTCTCTAAAGTGTCAACGTCTACTTGTTGGGATGTTTGGTTCATATCTTGGTTTTGTTTTTCTATAATCCGCAACCTAGTCTCCATTTCCTCCATCTTATTCTCCAATAGTTCTATTTTTTTTTCTATTTGTTTTTGGATCTTGTCTTCAAGAGATGTGAATTTATTTTCCAGGATGACTGCTAACTCTGTTTGTAGCTTGACTTCTCTTTCTTCTCTATGTTTCTCTAAAGATTCTTTATACTCATAGAGGCCCTATAGAGTAATTGTGCTAGGTCTACCTTTGGTAATCTTTGGTAATTGTAGTGAATTATTCATACTTTAAAATATATGAGCAGATATGTATTAGAAAAATATAAGGAATGTGTGCACGTGATATCAGCAAGCCCGACCATAGATGCATGTGCCCCAGATTTTTTTTCCATTATCACAGAGAGATCGTGAATTATTACTGCAGAGAGATCCTAAATACATCACCCTAAATTATTATCGCAAAGAGCTCCTAAATAGGTCATGTTTCCCAATGTAATAGAAAATATGGAATCTCATATTTATACTGAAAAGATGGAATTGGGATGCATGAATTTTGTTTTTTATTAAATAGATAGAAGAGAATTGATTTTAGAAAAATAATTTTATTTTATTAGAAAAAAAATATAATTTCAAATAAAAAATAATAAATTTAAATTTTTTTTTTTTTTCAATTTCAAACAAAAATGACAAATTTAATTTAATTATTTTTTCCTTTGCCATCTGTTAATCCATGGCTTCGATACTATTTCGCACCTCAACTACTAAAACAAAACAAAAAGTCATGTTCACATCTCTTCCGCACCTCAACTACTAAAACAAAACAAAAAGTCCTCATGTTCACATCTTTCTCTCTTGCCCTTTTTACTCCAAAAGATTTCGTAGATTGCAAAAAAAGGCTTGATATTACAGATTGGTTAGGGGAGCCCTTTTGGGACGTCTTGCAATTAGGGCGAGGAGCAGATCAATGAAAAGAAGTTTAGAAACATCCCACTGCTCATATGCTCCGAAGTGTTACTACCTGGGAACAAATACATTTTTCAAGAGAAGCCTTCCTCAAAAGATCGAATGGTGGGGCAGGTTCTAGCGACTTTCTCTTACCTTCCTATTTATGAATCCACACATTCTATCTGAATTTCCTATTTATGAATCCACACATGCTATCTGAATCATCCTTTTTGGCTCAGGCAAGAATCAGACCTTCTAATCAAGTATATCAACAAAAAAGTTACATAATATACATGAGAGAAAAAGTCACATGCGCATTCACTTTACAAATCCTAAAGCTTAGGAGTGTCACCCTTAGAAGTACAGATATATTTGCAAATTTGAGCCACCGATCTCTGACCATTGAAGTTCGTGGAATTGATGGGAATCAGCTACCCAAGATGCACATTGATCCTGGAACTATTTGTCACTTGGTCATTGACTTTACCGAAAGTCTAATTGTGGTTGATTTTGTCCTTGAAAATGCAAGAAACTGTGGCCACACCATCTCGATCCCACCACCAACTAGCCCTTTCAACCTCGGCCATCGATATGCTACCTCTCAATCCGATGACTGTGAAGAATATCACACGGACTACATGCATGACCATTACTCGCGGGATGAAGACAATATTTCCTTTGTGTCTGGAGCCATGTGTTACATGATCAATGGCATCGCATGCATTTCTTAAAAACCTCTTAAGTAAATAGATACATCTGAAAACTAGGGCTACTGTAGTAAAACTACCCTAGTCTCAGTGCCAACAAGCACTACCATTCATAGCCCTAGATCTCCTGCCACCTGATCTAACGGCTGAACCTGATCTCGGGTTGAAGAGATACGCAAGGCGTACCAGGCCAATGAAGGTGGTATTCTCAACCTACCAAGGGCCACTTGTAGATCCATTTGTGGCATAAGAGGCTTTCTGGTGAAAACACTTCCAGCATCTTCGAGCTTCCGATAACTTTGGTAATGGCTGCCAAACCCCCCTTCTCTGAGAAGAAGCCTTGGATCCATTTTTTGGTTTTCCTCTCTTTCTCCTCTGCCTACCATTCCTTTGTTTTCTTATCCTATTTAAGGCCCATAACTTAGCCTATCTGTCATTTGTGCCTTTAAATTTCATCATGTAAGATTTCTGTTAACTGATTTCCTTTGGAGTTTTGATGATGCTCCCTATCTTCACGTGCCAGAGTCCTACAGTCCTCGCGAAGCTATCTAGACTAGACAGTTTCCCAAACTAGGCACTTGTTTTCTCTTGTGAGATCACTCCTTCATTTGCTAATCTGTCTGCCAACCTGTTGGCCTCTCTTCACACATGAACAAAGCTCAGAGTTTTAAGTGTTCTGAGGTGAGATTGAACTCTATGAAACGCTTGCGATAGTCTCCAGTTCCTTGAAACTTTATTTGGTGTTGAGCCAGTGCTTATTCTTTTAACTGAGTTAATCATTAATTCTGAGTCTGCCTATATAATTGTATTGGGTAGATTGTAATTTGTTAGGATCTCTTGCTCAATGGCCATGAGATCCACCATATTGTTGGTGGCCCTCCCCAAATGACTATGAAAGATAACTTGGATATTGCCCTCTACATTTATGATGGAACCTCCATAACCAGCATCCCCTGGGTTCCCTTTTGAAGCTTCATCAATGTTTAGTTTCCTGAAGCCATGAGGGGGAGGTTTCCAGAAGGATTTTTTTTAGTTCTTTGCCTTGCTTTCTTATTGTTATCTGTTGTATCATAAGCATGAAGCCCAAGCTATTCTAGGATGAGGATGTCTCTTTGAACAGGGCGTTTCCCAGGAGGTTGCTTCATAAAGACCTTAATTGTTTCTTTGAGTTGATTAAGAATATAAATACCTTGTGTTAAGCTTGATTTATTTTTGAATATTCTATTGTTGCGTTATTTCCACACATCCCATACCAAGAAGCCTAGGATCAGTGTCCAAGCCACATTGACTGTTTCATTTTCCAAGAAAACTTTCCTCCAATTTTTTAAAGTTTCCGTAATGTCATTTTCCTTTCTATCTGTCTGATTGAAGATAGAGGCTGTCGAGTTCCAAATGGAGGAGGTGAACTCACACATGCTGAGAAGGTGATCCATGGCCTTCTCCTATAGACCACATAAGTGACACTTAGAAGGCCCAACAAAACCTCTTTTTTCTGAGATTTTCCCAGGTCAGAATTTTTTTGTGTACAACTAGCCATATGAACATTTTGATTTTCATCTAGTGAGGATTGCTCCATATGTTCTCCCAAGTCTTGTCAACATTTGAATAGTCAAGTCCTGTGATTATTCTTTTGGTTTCTTTGAGGTTGAATTTACCTTCGTTATTTCTACCCCATCTAAGAATATCATCCGAAGTTGAAGTTAGAATCTGTCTCTTTTTTAAGATCTCTTCAAGAATTTTTGCTTGAGTTCTCAAAGGGGTTTCTGCATTGTAAGATGGTACTCTCCATAATCTCCATTTCCCTTCCCCTCTGGACTGGTCCCAAAAGTCACTTACCCTCTTGAGACCTTTATTAAGGGTGTCATTTTTTATGATATCTAGACTATCTCTGCATAGATTTGTTCCTGATTCCAGTTATCCTCCCAGAACCATGCCATATTCCCATTTCTGATCTCCTAGAAAACGTGATTCTAATATAAAGTTCTATTCTCCCACACCTTGTTCGAAATAAGAGAACCCTTGATGTGCCCCGACATACAAATGTGATCCTTTTCTTGCCAATTTTTTGCATACTTTTGTTTCCATAACTTGGTCCAAGGACTGTTGGGCTCCTTTAGCCATCTCCACCAAAGTTTTGCCTCTAGGACCTTGCTCAGGGTGTCCAAGTCATGGATACCTAAACTACAATGGGTTTTGGGTTTGCAGAGTTTGTCCCACACTACTAGGCCCATTCCCTTTTATCTTCCCCTTTGCCCCAAAGGAATTTTCTTTGAATGTTCCTAATCTGTTGTAAAACTCCTTTAGGGACTGGAAGGGCAGAGAACATGTAGATTGGAATGGTTTGAAGTACTGCCTTTATAAGAACTAGTCTTCCTACTAAATTCAAGGATCTATTAGTCCAGTTGTTGACCTTGTCCTTAAGCTTATTTGTAATTTCCTCCCATACTGCCTTACTCAGAGGTTTGTTAGTAAGAGGCATACCCAGATATTTAGAGGGAAGATTCTCTTGTTGAAAACCAAGAACTCTTAATAGATGTCTTTGGATTGTAATGTCTGTATTGAAAATGAAAACTTTGGATTTTGAATGGCTTACCTCTGTGCCTGCATCATGGGCAAAGTCATTCAAGATTTGCTTAAAGGCTTTGGCTTCCTTGACAGTGGGTTTGCCTTACAGTAATGTGTTATCCACAAGTTATTGATGTGTCAATGCCTCCCCATTCTAAGTCAGTTTTAGCCCCTTGATTCTTCCTTACTTCTTGGCTGTATTGATCATTCTGCGCAATCCTTCGATCATGAGAATGAAAAGGAATGGGGAGAAAGGGTCACCTTGCCTAAGGCCTCGTGAAGGCTTGAAAGTGTTGGAAGGTGAGCCGTTGAGAAGGATAGAGTTGCTTGTTGTGGTGACCAGTGCCATGACCCACTTTATCTAGTTGAAGTCAAAGCCATAAGCTTTAAGGATTTCCTTTATATATTGCCAACTAAGTTTATCATATGCCTTTGCTATGTCCCATTGTATTATCATTCATGCTTTCTTATAGGTCTTGAGGGAATGGACCAATTCATGCGCTTGGATGATGTTGTTGAGTATTTGTCTACCTTCCACATACCCAGTCTGCTCCTCTGAAACTAGCAATGGTAGTAGAGGTTTGAGTCTGTTAGCTATAACTTTGGAAATGATTTTGTACACCACATTGCAAAGAGCTATTGGTCTAAATTTTCTAGGAGTCATTGCCTTTTCCTGTTTAGGGATTAAAGCTACAAAAGATTCATTAATTGCTTTGAGAACTTTTCTGGATGTTCTCGAGTCCTCTACCACATCAAGAATGTCGTGTTTAACTATTTTCCAACAAGTTCTGAAGAAATCTACATTGAAACCATCTGATCATGTATCTTTCCCATTGTGCACCTATTTGATCACTTCGTTAACCTCTTCCTCTGTTACTGGCCTATTGAGATTGTAGTTGTCTTCCCTAGTCACCAACTTGGGAATATTCTTAGTGAAGTACTAATGGAGTGTGATCTATCTGCCAAGGTTTCCATTGTTATACTTTTGAAATGTTGAAGCAGCACCGATTCCATTTCCTTGTGAGTCTTTAACTCCTTCCCTTGAGTATCTAGTAGCTTTGTGATTCTGTTATGTGCCTTGTGTTTCATAGTAGATTTATGGAAGAATCTGGTGTTTCTCTCCCCTTCTTTAATCCACTTTACTCTAGATTTCTGTTTCCAGAAGATCTCCTCCTGCTAACATCTATTGTCCCATTCCTACTGTAAAGATTCTACCATTACCTTCCTCTACTCTATGAATCCTTCCTTGATGACAATTTGATTGATTTCTTGTAATTTACTTTCCACTTCTCTCTTGGCTTCAAAAATGTTGCCAACCTCATTTCAGTTCCACTCTTTGAGCCTTTTTTTGATATTTTTAAGGTGCTGATGTAGGATGAACATTTTTGTGCCCTGAGTGGGCATGTCTTCCACCCACCACTTTCTAATGTTATTGGAGAAGTTTGGATGAGTGAGCTAGGAATTTTCAAACCTGAAAGGTTTGTTTCTTGGTGTTCCGATGAAAGAAGCATCCAACTGAACTGGCCAGTGATCCGAATCCCCAAAAAGAAGAATCCATGCAGTCATGGAGTGATCCAATAGAAGGAGATCCTCTGAAACTATGAATTGATCTAATTTTAAAGCAACTTGGGCTGTTCCCCATCTCTTGTTATTCCAAGTGAAGATGCCATTTATTTTCTCCATGCTTACCAGTCTCATGTTATCTAAGAAGTTCTGGAATGTGAGTGAGGCTCCCCCTGACATTCTACTGCCCCATTTTTTTTTTTTTTTTTTTTTTTTTTTTTTTTTTTTTTTTTTTTTTCTGAAAGTGATTTGATCATATTGAAGTCCCCCCGCCCCCCCAAAAATAAAAATAAAAATCTAGGGGTTGCTTGGGTCTCTTTCTCTTAGTTCCTCTAGTGAGGTGAGTAGTCTTAGTTTATCGTCAAACAGTTGAGGACCATAGACATTTGTAGTCAAGTAACAATATTTGTCCCCCAGAGGTTCGATTATAATAGAGAGATGATTTCTGGACGATTTTGCATCTGTGATCTCAATTTTTTGAGGATTCCAGAGGGTAAGAATTTCCCCCGCTATGTTGTTGACTTTGACCTCCAGGTACTCATAGTTGTTGAGCCATTTGCAATGGAGGTCCCTGATATTTCCTATTGAGCATTTGGTTTCCTGTATGAAAACCATATTTGGTTTCTCTTCTTTTATTCTATTATTGAGATTTATTTTCTTTCTTTTCCTGCCTAGTCCCTTAATATTCTAGGTTGTGAGCTTCATAATGAGGTATTTGTAAAAGAGTAACTGGTAAGATCTTTCATCTTACCTGAATTAATCACAAGTTTCCTGCATTCTGGTAGGAGATCATTCTGACTTCTTCTTCCTCTTTTTTTCCCTGGATTTTTGGTGGATTTTCCTGATGTGATCTCCATCTGCTTGACCCCTTTATTCTCCTAGCTATCATAGTTCTGTTTGACTCCAACAACCTTTTTTTGGGATCTACTAAGGTAGAGCTATTGCACTTTATCAAACTTCTCTTGAGGCAGAGAGTCAATCCCTTTGTTAATGCCCTGTTTTAGAAACTACTCAAGTTCCAAGTTCTCCCTCTCAAGGATCTCCTGTACATCTTGATCTTCCTTTCCTACTTCACTAGGGGTCATATCCTGGTCTTCTCCAAGTCCTATGTTTTTTAGTTGGTCCTCCTTCGTTTCTTTGCCATCCTGTATTATGTCCATGTTATCTTCTCTTTCCCTTTTTGTTGACGTATTGTCCATATCTTTACTCTTTTCATTTTCTTTCCCCTCCTCTTCTGGAATCTCAAAACTATTGTGACTTGGTAGGTTGTTCTCACTGGATTTCTTTTGGTGCTTCTTCCCCCCTCCTTTCCCCTTGCTTGCCACTTTGGTGTAACCTTCAAGGTCTTTACCAATGTTTCCTTTTAGATTATTCTCTCTTTTGTTGAGTTGGAATTCTCTAGAGAGATGTCCATGTTCATGACATTTGCAGTATCTGAACGAGATGTGTTCATAGTCGACTACCTGAAACCATTCCTCATCATAAACTTCGAGGATGACCTCATCCAGGAGTGCTCCTGATAAGTCCATTTCAACGCATATATGCGCGAAAGATGTGTATTTACCATGCAAAGTAGACTTTGATATTTTTATAAAATGTCCTAGTTTATTGCCTATAGCTTTTAAGGATTCCAGTAGCTAGTAATCTAAAGGTAAGGAATATAGTCTAATCCATACCAGGACCGAAGTGAACGTTTCCCTCTCCAGCACAAAGTTCATCGTCCAAGGTTGCATGTAGAGACCCGTGGCAGCAAAGAAGTAGGGTCCTCCTTTGAATATTCTGCCTTTATTCTCCAAGTTCTTGAAAACCACAGTGAAGAAACCCTTGGAACCCAAATGCATAGTTATATCTCCTTTCAGTTTTGAGGTGTTTCTTATCCAAGTGTATAGCGCTTTCTCCATGGGCCAGATGCCCATGAACTTACATATGACGGCATAGGTAGCCATGTGATCTCTGTGCTCCTATAGAGCCAGATCACTAAGGACCACCCATGGTTTAATAATAGCCTTGGGCTTGCAGAGTCCCGTTGGAGTTCTGCTTTCCGACCTATGACCTCTATCACCTGCTATTGCTTCTTCCAAAGCCTCCTCGTGGGTCCCTCTCTCGTCCTGGGTTCCACTGCCTCCCGACACTCGTGTCCCAGTGATTCTTGCCTCTTTCTCCATGGTGTTTTTCTGCTTGCTCTGACTTGTCCCTGTACCTTTGTTGAAGACCACGGTACTATAGGAGGGAGTGGAGCTCCCTCCTCCTTGTCCCTCCATGGTTACCAGTTTGCTGATATCGCCCCTTGTTTCAAACCCTAGCTTCCCCCCTCCACCCGATCATCCAAAACCCCATGTTATTTGAATCATCACTAAGAATAAATTGATACATTCTCTCTGTAGGGCATACTTTGATGGTGTTTTATTGGAAAATGGAATGTGTGGGGGCGCAGTCCTGTTCCTACATCAACATCATTGGAAAATGCTATGTGTGGGAGTGTAGTCCTATTTTTACATCAACAACATTTCTATAAAATACATTTTGGTTTTGACAAAAGGACTTTGAGTTTTCTAATTTAAAATACTTTATCATTTTTTTCATTAAAAAAGATCTCAAAACATATTTATTTTTAGGATTTAATGATGTGATAAATTAGTTTAATAAAGCACATAGATACCACAATCACATACTATGACTTATTTTTGAAGATATTCTACATTTTAAACATTATTTTGATCAAATTATATGTTGTCATATTCACCATGAGTGAAATACATTCGCAGACCAACTATCTAATGGGGTGCTCAATAGGTTTTGGGCAAGTGGAAAATCATAGAACAACATGATAGAAACATACATAAATAAAACTAAAGGCCTTTCATTGACATCATGACCCAAGATTAGTTTTTTTTAGTTTTTGTATGGACAAAAGACTTATTGGATCACTCTACATAATGATATAATCTTATGTATATTTACATTTTCCAGGGTGAACTCTATTTCCTATTTAAAGGTTTTGTTTTGTATGTATTTTGATAATATGATGGCATATCATGACACAAAGGCATATAGGGTGACAGTTGGGCATATGAGCATTATAACATGCTTATTTATCTTTTTGAAGTTTTTGGACATAGATGGACATAAGTCCATCTGAATGCATAAGAATACTTCTACATAATGTAATTTATTTTTCATTTATGAAATTACTTATTTTTTGAGTGGAAAAATGAAAGAAAAAAAATAATAATCAATATAAACATTGGAGGAAGAAATAAGAGAAAAAAATATGTAGATGGTGAATTATAAGTTTTCAAGAATAATTAAGATTATTGGTACATTCTGCATTAAATTGTCAGGATATTTATCAAATTTTAAGAATTATTTGATAATGGGATATTATTAATAAAAGGTAGTTGAGATAATCTTGGTTTGATTAAAACAAATAAATTATTTATATTCATGAAACTATTCAACAATCTCAAGTTTAGATACACAATTATGAATAGTGTTAGCAATATGTTCCTTGATTCTAGTTTAAACATACCAATATATTTGGTTAATGAAAGATTTTCTATGTTAATAGGGAATTTGATAAATTCAGTAAGATACTTTTGAGTTAGATTTATCTTTAACACTTCTAAATAGTTATTAATAATTTAAACAAATTTGAAATAAAATTTAATATATACATTAACCAGAAAAATCAAAATCTATAAACTTAGTCTAGTTAAATTTATCTTTAACATTTTTAAATAATTATTAATAATTTAAAGATATTTGAAATGAAATTTAATATATAAAAATCAAAATCTACGACTGGGGAAGAAATATGGACTTGATCTTCTTGGTGTTAATCTAAACTACAATACACAAGGTTTTGTGAAACAAGGGAAAATGTTAACCATTTTGATTAAAGGGATTTGGCAGTAGGTACATTCTTTTTAAAGTGATTTGGTGCATAACTCACTCTCCGTGTGTCATGCTGCTGGGATTATGAATGGAAGTGTGTATTAGTATTTTTTTTCAGAGATGGGTAATTATTCAAATTAACCAGAAATTGTACCATTTATATATAAAAAAATTGTTCTATTTAATTTCCAAAAATGGATTTAAAAATACCCGGTTGAAATAATCATGAAGCAGGTATAAGGAAGAACAGCCGTAACTTTGATTTTGAGAAGAAGATAATGGCCATAAAACTTTGGCTTTGAGAAGATAAATATTAAAAAGTAAGATTGCTTAATAACTGTGTTAATCAGTATCTAAGATGATGAAAATCGCATTCAAATGCCTTCATGTGTTCATGGTTTCTGAAGAAGAGAAAAACTGAATAAAATTTGAATTTATGAAAAAAATAAATTTTGATACTAAATTTAAAATAATCAAATTTGGATATAGTTTGGGGAGTAGAGTTTAGTTAAAAAAGAAATTCATCTTCTTGTTTCACTCGTGCAATTGGTTTTAGTGAGATTTTCTTTGGAAGACTTTAATAACACTTTTTGGAAGCTTTTAATTAAAAAAATAGGTTTACATTTATTGAGAGGGGTGATTTATGGACACTTCTCCTCTCTGCACCTGACTAATAAATGAACTTTATTGAAAGGGGAGATTTGTGGGCAATTTTCCACCCTGCAACTATCTAACAGATATGTGGACAATTTTCCACCCTGCAACTATCTAATAGATTTGTGGACAATTTTCCACAATGCAACTATCCAACAAATGACAAACGGTTGTGTTTGTTTTATTTGGCACGCGAAGAAAAAATACTGTACTTGGCCGACCATGCCACTCGGTCTCAACAGCCAATTCCGATTTGAAAATCATTATTGGCCAATCACCACCAGCTTCCATATATTTGACTAAACCGAATAAAACAATATTGAGGTTCAGGGGAGATACATGAGACTGGTATATACATTTGAGTAGAGAGATACAACTGGAAGAAATCAATATGCATGTTCCTGTGAGCAGGTGATGTTAGCAAGGTTTATTTATTAGTTTATCGAGTTATTAATTAATATGCGGAGTAGTATATGTTTCTCTCTAAATAGTATACGGGCATATACTGCCTTGAATGGATAAACTTACAAATATTGGTTGCTATACAGATGTATGGCCACGAACAAAGAGACGGTGACGTGAGAGGAAAGAAAGAGATGATTTATGGCCGACACAATATTGAGGGACGTTGTTCTCCTCATTTATTACCAATTCACGGCTTCTTATTGAAAAGAAATCTACGAATACGCGGCAGTCGGTGGTCCACGATAAAACTTTTTGCGTACAGAGGCAACAATATGCAAGTTCATGTAAGCAGCAGAAAAGGAAAAAGATTGTGACGCTTACAGAAAACACGGCGTCGATGGTCACATAAAAAACTACGATAATTCGCCCACATGTAAAAATCTGTTACTAGCAGTAGAATAATCTATGGTTCTTATTACTATTGATAGGAATATCGACTACCGTTTACCGAATTATTAGATGCAATTATCATAGAAGGCTTCTGCAATTAACCCTAGTACCATGTTTGATTAATGTGTTTGCTCATACATTGAAGGAAAACGAGGAGAGAATAACTTTCTATTTTGAATCTTTATATCAAACCAGGCTTCTAAGAAATCAGATTTAATGTATCATGTCTAGGTTAATTGTTAATTGCATATTTTGAAAATGTTTTGGAAAATTTTTGTCATTCTTCTCCCTCTCCTTCCAAAATATTCCTACAATATTTGCTTAACAAATATTTTATTGGAAAGTAAAATTAGCTTTCAAACCAGCAAGATTGGTTTCTCTAAATATTCTCACATGTTTTTGCTTAATAATTAGCTTTCAAACTAGCCAGATTGGTTTCTCTAAATATTCAATATTTTAGTGGAGAGTAAAATTAGCTTTCAAACCTGCAAGATTGGTTTCTCCTAATATTGTACCTATGTGCTTTTCAAAAATACGTAGGCTCTCCTTCCCATTAGTGCAGGTTCTCTATAGCAAATTCCTATTGGTATAGACAAAGACAAAAGTTATAAGTTAGACTAGGATAGGAGTCCTTCCCTTAAACGATGAATAAAGCTCAATTTGAAAGCTGCTTCGAAAAGCTACGAGCAAGGTCATAAGGAGTATTCATAGATCACTAAATAATATGATTATTTGTGGTGAATAACCAAGTTGTGTATTCATAGATCACTGTCAACAGTAACACAGGGAAGACATGAAATGACAAACCAATACAAGAGGAGCTCACATGTGCAGATTTCCAAGAGCTATCTCAAGCAAAACTCCACACATACTTCACATTAATCTTCAATATTAAATAGATACAATTTGTTAGGGACATCAAATCATATCCCAGGAGAATAGGAACTAAATGACTATAGAAAGGAAAATCACAAATACGTCAAGAGCTACCTCAAGCAAAATGCCACACAAGCTTCACATTAGTCTTCAATATTAAATAGATACAATTTGTTAGGGACAACAAATCATATCTGAGGAGAGTAAGAACTAAATGAATATAGAAAGGAAAATCACAACTACGTAACTATAATAACCTATTCTCCATTAATTTTAACACCCCCCCTTAATGGAGAAAGGGTTCCTAAACATACCTAATATGTCCCTAAACAACTCAAACTTCAATCTTCCCAGAGGCCTAGTAAATATATCAGCCATATTATCACAAGAATTACAATATTCAACACAATTATCTTTGGACTACACTTTTTCCCTAACAAAATGAAATTGGGTGTCTATGTGCTTAGTGTTTTTATGAAACACACGATTGTAACCTAGTTTGATGGAACATTGATTATTGCAATTGATAACTGTAGCTTCTTTTCGTTCTTCCCCTACATCTTGGAGAAGTTTGCGCAACCAAACTACCTCACATGTTGTTGCACACATAGCTTGATATTTTGCTTCTGCTGAGGATAAGGCTACAGTTTGCTACTTCTTGTTGCACCAAGAGATGACCTTGGATCCAATGGTAAAGTCGTAACCTGTAATTTATATTTTATCATCTAAATTTCCCACCCAATCAGAATCTGTATAACTTGTCAAGCTAACATCAAATGAGTCAAAAAACAAAATACCAAAGTTTGAAGTTCCTTGCAGATACCTCAATACTCCTTTCACTGCAAGCCAATGGTTATGATGCAGGAAAACCCTGTTTTTACCCATAGTATGCATATTGAAATGCATAAATCATTTTTCCCTAGGAATTAATATGACCTACGGGGTCAAATATTCATTAGATAATGGTTAAGGCTTCTTTTATTAATTCTCGGCCGAATGATTTGTCAACCTCTCCAAAAACAATTACATAAACTAACTATAGTTCATGCCCTTCATCAATCCTTTCAACTGAGACTTTGTTTAACCCTCATAACCTTCGCGCATACTTTAATGAGCCCTTCATTAATGCCGTCACATATAACTAAACCCCATAAAATTTAATTAAATTTAGGTCATACATAGGCTTAACCTGCAAATTAGCTATCAACGCTTTAATACTATTATAAACCTTTTATAATAGAATCTGCATAAACCATGCGTAAATATACCTTTTCGTGTTCCTTCATTACTTAGCACATTTCTTGAGGCTTCCTTATCACAATCGCAATCGCAATTCTCTGCAGGTCACACTAACACATGACTTCCTCCATCACATCCGATATGCAATAACACATCGGATTCCAAACTACAATAAACCCAAGTCCATTACCTTCTTGGATCCACTCTACATCACATATCGCAAATCCTCTCACCTGATCAATACCACTCATCGCAATGTCGCATACCGCACAGGTTAGGGGTCATGGCATATCTACTATGGACTACTTGCGATGCGATCGAATCTCCGATCACATCGGAAATTGCAATTGCCCATCGCATTTCGCATGTTGCAAGACTTGTGGTCCAAGGTTAAGTCCTCCCTTTGGAATATTGCAGTGTGAGGTTTAACAACAGTCCTCCATCGCTGATCTGCATGCCCAATCCAACGGTCAACAAAGAGATTTCATTTTGCAATCACAACTCACTTGCGGCTGGGGTTTACCCATTGCTATACTGTTGCGGCGTGACACAACTTCCTCCCTTTGATGCGACTTAATCCTCGCCATTGATTTTCCAGATCCGACGACTCCTGTAAACTAACACTTCATTTCTTCTTTCATCTCTTTATTTGGGTTATATGCTATTCTTAAATGGTTCACTATGGTTTTAGTTATTTCAATGGTTCCCATCCTTCCACTGTTCTGCTACGTGACTCCTCCTAAGCTTAACTCTGTGTTTCTTTGATCAAGATCACTCCAAACCATTACTTGGGTTCTTCGAAAGGATTCAACGATCCATTACGTTCCACTGTATTACTCTTCTCCTTTGTGTATTCTCCTGGACTTTGCCTGCACACATATGTTATATAGAATACTCTGATTCATACATAACTTTAACATTTAATATTCATATCACACATTTACACACTTTGGAATTAAATCTCTGTATATGTACATAGAACCAATAATCACATAATAATACTCTCTGTCCCTCTTTGGCCTGATCTTCTAAGTACAGTGACCTCTAATTTACAAGCTACCCGTAGGCTTATAGTTAAACTCCAATTATCTGACTTACTATCTATCTAACCTATCCAACCAACCTCTGTCTATGCCTTCATGGCTTGCATTTATACAAAATGATTCTAAAACCAATTCTTGGTTTAGTTCCATACGCTTCTAAACAAAATCCTTAAATCTCTTCCTAATCCCTAAGGACTCTCTCAAATCCACAAAATCATGAACTGACTCCTAATCTAAGTTCTACAATCAATTCTCAAATCCATCAGTTCTCTCAACTATCCTAAATCTCTCATAATCTCCTATATTCAAGAATAGTTACAAGTATGTCTCATAATATTCAATTAAATCCTATTCTAGCTTCTCTCATTAAAATCGCTCAAAACTCTTAACAATTACATTAATTCAATACTTAGGAAACCAACTTCCCTGAAACACAAGACCCCCTATGTCTACTAAAATAAAAATGATAATGTTGAGTTGAATGCTTCTGCATTAGACTTCAAATGTTAGAAAATTTATAACCACCTGGTCATAAGTCTGGATGATTAATGATGCAAGAGCATTCAGGCCTAGTCAGCAATGTGATGGTATGATCACATGTTGTGACTAACAGGGGGTTGGAAGACATGAGATTATTTAATTTTATTTATTTAAATGTGTGAGAGTGTTTTATTTATTGTAAAATATGAGAAAAAGGGTAATGTGGCTAAGTGATCCTCCCTTTGTGGTGATCAGGCCAAACAGTTAGATTTATTTGGTTTGAATAGGATATGAGAGATTTGAAAGCATAATTTAGCATTTGGTTTAGAAAAAAATGGAGTTGAAGAGATTTTTAGGAGAGAGTGAGAGATTTTTGGATCTGAACCAATTTTTGTTCATGAATCCACTTTTGTATAAATTATGATATTTTTGTATGATTTAGGGGTTGGATAGGTTAGCAAGAGAAAAACTAGAGAGGTTAGATAGGTTAGCTAGAGGTTCTAGAGAAGCCATAAAGGAGGGGGCGAGGATTTCAAGATTGAAAAAGAGCCTTTTATTCATGTAATCGAGCCAGAGGGCCGAGAATCTGTAGAACTTTATTATATTCAATAAATGGTTCACTGTGTGTTAATGGACCCTTTCTATTGAAATCCTTCACTGGTCTCTATATGTATAGTTTGCCTATGTAATAGCTAAAGTATTATGCTATGTTTTCATGTCTTAAGATATGAAGCGCAGCGTTAAAGCATAATCAAGTCTTTATTATTATAACCATGGCTGAGCATTCCAAATAGATCATAGCTTACTATATATAAAAGTCTTGCGTGGGAACGAAGTATAGTGGAGAACCGTTTATAATGCAGAATCTGTTAAAAAAAAGCCAAATCAAGTCCAAGAGGGAGTAGATGGATCGATGCACAGTCACTATTAGATCTGTAAGATCAACGGACCAGATATAATCGTAGAAAGTCGAGCACTTTATCGCATCGGCAAGGATTTTTCTAAGAGGTACAGACTCAGGCCTTAAGGAGTTGCGATTGCAATCCCACCGATATATCGCATTGGCGGAAGTCTGTGTGAATGGACTGGAACATAACCACTTGCCAATGTCAATTGCGATAAGGTGATGTAGCGTGGACCGTTGGATCATATGATTGATCAATGACGGAGATAAGGCACACGTATTAACCAGAATGTGGTTTCCAAATGGTGGTAACCGGTTATCGGATGGCCTCAAAAGCCATACGCAGTTTTTCCAATCCAGACTCGATGAGGTAATGAGTTGTGGTTTAATTAAGTTGAAATTCGGGGTGATCAGGACCATCCATCGAATGGACGATCAGACAGATATCGAGTGCGAACATGCATGAGGGTTAATTTCCAATCTGGACCTAATGGACTTTATAAGCTGGATTTAATTCCTTTTGAGATCCGGCCTTAAGCTTCCGGTCAAGTTTTTCATGTTTTCAGTGTATAATTGTGTGTTGTGATAACATAGTAGTTCTAGGGTTTTAAAAGGAATAAAGCGAAGGATGAATGGACCTGACGATTTTATTGTCGTGGACTTATAATATTTGAAGTCTTGCCCATGGTTTCAGAGTGGGGATTTCTTTGTTTTCCCATGATTCCTTTGTATTCTGAAGGAGTTGTAAATCCAGGGTTTTAAGGTAAAAGCACTCATAAAACGCTTCCGATAAATGATGTGGTGGCATTAACCACAGTTCTAGGCTGATAATTTGTATATATGAAAGGGGATTTTCCTTTTGATTGGGGTTTCCTGCATCATTTTTGGTATCAGAGATAGATCAACACTCTGTAAGGATTGGTTTGGAAATTGAATTGTAATCTCAGCATATAATTGTACTAAAGTGAATTTTATAGAGATGGGGATCAAACTACAAAGGAAATTGAGATCAGAATGGAGAAGCAGTGATCTCTGAAGAAGGTCTGGTAATGATGTTTAATTTGATAATTTTTCAGAGATTTGTTTTGAATGTCTGAAGAGCAACAAGGAATTGAAATTTCAAAAGGGAAGATATTTTCCTTTTAGGAAAATGTGATTGCATGATTGATTTGATTGAGATGAAAGGTTTAGAAGTTAAAGTTGAATAGAAGAATGGTTTGTTGTGGCATTGAAGTCATTTAAATGATTTGAAGAATTTTGTGAAAACTGGGAATGATTGAGGATTTCTTAAAGTATTATTGAAGGCGATGATATTGATGATTGAAATAATAGAGATTGGGTTTAATAGGACTGAAAGAAGAACCATTACAAGGAATGAATTTTGGAATTTATAGAAGTAAGACATGATTTGTTTTTAAATAGGTTATCAGAAGGAAGTGGTTGCGTCTGTCATGAATTGGTAAATATAATTGAAATTCAAATCTAATCTTAATTGATCTTGAAAGCTAAAGAGTCCATTATGAAAAGTAAAATGGGAAATAGTTGCTGGCTGTATGGCGTCTTTTGAATGGAAAATCTAAATGAAATAGTAAACAGATGAATCCTTTGGAAAAGATTTAACTGAGGTAATGGGAATTAGTTTTGAAATATCTTTGAAGAAATATTGTAGGCTTGAAAGGTAATTTTATGTATCTTGAGACAAGATTGTGCAAGTGAGTGGAAGCAGTGGAATTGTTGAAATATAGAATGAATTGTACCAACATCATAGCATATGAGCTATGTTAAAGAAGATAGAGCAAGAAGGACTCTCAGATGAGTAAAGGTGATGGTACCCGACAGTAAATGAAATTATTGAATGAAGAAATGAGAAATTCAAGATGCAGAGCCTAAAGTAAGGAGTGTTCGAGAGAAGATGAGACCAACTTCCAACTGTGGTTGGGTAGAAGTTGTTGAGGCAGCTCCACAATTATGATTGTGGATAGGGGATAACAATTCCAGCAAGAGGAGTGTTGGGTAGAATTTTTAGTGAGTGAAAGGTTCGAGGAAAGAACCAATAGATGCCAAAAGGATAAACTCAGGAAAGTTTGGTGAGGCATGAAGGAGACTTGTTACAGGTGAAATGAAAAGGTTAGTTGCAACTCACTAGTGAACAAGGAAAGTTCACCAGAGGAAGAAATGGAATTGACTATTGATAGTTATGACAGGGATACAGAGGAGTGTCAAAGACAGAGGAAAAAGAGTGTTGAAGTATTTGGACTCAAAGGAGTGAGTAAAGAAGAAAGGGACATGGAGTTGACTGAGATTAAGGTAGAACTTAGTCATTTAGAGAAGCTGGTACTGAAAGGAACTAGAGAAAAATGGAAACAAGGATTTTATGTGGGAAAAAGAGTTAAATGGCCTGTCAGAGAATTGTTTGCTGAGAAATTAATACTTCGAAAAGTTAAGATTGAAGGAGTAGAATACATCTGTGAACTAGAGAAAGGATCTCTCCTTGGGGAAGGAGATAGTGATGACAATGATGAAAAACTGATCTATGCAGATCAGAATGAGAGGAATGTGCTGGTAGCATCCTCACAGATAAGAGGATCTCATATTTTTGGGATTAATTATTTATGTGAATGTAAAATGCATCCTAATGAATTTGAATCTGTGTATGAAAAGGTGAAAGAGGCAGAGGGAAGACAAACAAAAAAGGAGATGCATAAGGGCTTTCAAGACTTCAATTGGTGGAGGAAATTAAAAGGTATGGATAAATGGTTGTGTCTTATTTTAGTGAAAAATTATTGGATCATATTTGAAGGAATTTTAGCATGGATAGAAGACCAATGGGAAATGGAAACAGGAAAGGAAATAGATGCATTGTAGATTTATGAAGTAAAGAGAAGAAAAGCTGACACAGAGAACTTAGCTGAAGAAGTTAAGTCAAAGAAATATTTGAAAGATCAAAGTATTATTAGAGAAGAGGAAGAGAGATTGTTGTCTTATTTGGATAAACTAAGTGTTGGAGGAAATTGTGTAGAACAGGAAGGTATTCTACAAACTTATGATGAAGTTGCCATGCATAGTCAAGAAGTTGCAGTCCCATAAGTTTTCTTTGATGAGGAAGAATCAGAGATGTTGAGGAAGGATTTCTCAATAACTTAGTGAGATATCATAATAGTTCAAAGAAGCATGAAGAGATGATCACTGAGGCAAGCTATAGAAAACAAACAACAGTTTGTAAATGACAGAGGCAAAGAAGATTTGGATAGAAATTTTATAATTTATATGGTTAAGGAGAATGTACATTAGACAGATGTCAGAGGAGTTCAGTTAAGAACAAATGGTAAGGAGGAAATTGAGAAATTGTGGAAGATGAAGTCATTAAAGAAGAGGGACAACAAGGAAGAGAAATTAATGAAAGGAATTTGTATCTGCAAGGAAAGAGGACATCAACAAAATAAGATCTAGAATCCGGTAAGAACATAAGTGACAATGGCAGAAGAATTGAATCAGCAGCATGATGAAAGTGATGACCAGTTACAAAGTAAAGTTTGCGATACGGGATGGACAACATATGAAACACATGACTAGGAGGTCATGAAAGCTTTCAACTTTTGGAGTTTGATGCAGGAGCTCAGGCCTAGTCAGCAATGTGATGTATGATCACATGTTGTGACTAAAAGGGGGTTGGAAGACATGATATTCGTTAATTTTATTTATTTAAATGTGTGAGAGTGTTTTATTTATTGTAAAATATGAGAAAAAGGGTAATGTGGCTGATTGATCCTCCCCATGTGGAGATCAGGCCAAATAGTTAGATTTATTTGGTTTTAATAGGATATGAGGGATTTGAAAGCTTAATTTAGCGTTTGGTTTAGAAAAGAATGGAGTTGAAGAGATTCTTTCAGAGAGAGTGAGAGATTTCTGGATCTAAACCAATTTTGGTTCATGAATCAACTTTTGCATAAATTGTGATATTTTTGTATCATTCAAGGGTTGGATAGGTTAGCGAGAGAAAACTAGAGAGCTAAGATAGGTTAGCTAGAGGTTCGAGAGAAACCACAAAGGAGGGGGTGAGGATTTCAGGATTGAAACGGAGCCTTTTATTGATGTAATCGAGGCAGAGGGATGAGACTCTTTAGAACTTTATTATATTGAATAAATGGTTCACTGTGTTTTAATGGACTATTTCTATTCAAATCCTTCACTGGTCTTTATACGTATAGTTTACCTATGGAATAGCTGAAGTATTCTGCTCTGTTTTCATGTCTTCAGTTATGAAGCGCAGCGTTAAAGCATAATTTAGCCTTTATTATTATAACCATGGCTGAGCATTCCAAATAGATCATAGCATACTATTATATATAAAAGTCTTTCGTGGGAACAAAGTATAGTGGAGAACCATTTATAATGCAAAATCCATTAAAAACAAGTGAGATCAAGTCTAAGAGGGAGTAAATGGATCAATGCACAGTGGTCATTAGATCTGTAAGATCAATGGATTAGATCTAATAAAAGAAATCCGAGCATTTTATCACATCAACAAAGATTGTTATAAGAGGGACGACTTAGGCCTTAAGGAGTTGCGATTGTGATCGCATCAACAGAAGTTTGTGTGAATGGACTAGAACATAACCACTTGCCAATGTTGATTGCGATAAGATAATGTAGCATTTACCATTGGATCATATTCTTGATCAATTGCGGAGATAAGGCATGCGCAATAACCAAAAGGTGGTTATCGGACGACCTCAAAATCCATAAGCGGTTTTTCCAATCCAGACCCGATGAGGTAATGAGATGTGGTTTAACTAAATTGAAATCTAGGGTGATCAAGACAATCATCGAATGGACGATCAGATGGATATCGGGTGAGAACATGCGCGAGGGTTAATTTCCAATCGAGACCTGATGGACTTTATAAGGCAGATTTAATTCCATTTGAGATCCAGCCTTAAGCTTCCGTTCAGGTTTTTCATGTTTTCAATGTATAATTGTGTGTTGTAATAACATAGTAGTTCTGGGGTTTTAAAAGGAATAAAGTAGAGGATGAGCGGGCTCGACGATTTTATTGTTGTGGACTTATAATATTTGAAGTCTGGCCCATGGTTTCAGAGTGGGGATTTCTTTGTTTCCCCATGATTCCTTTGTATTCTGAAGGAGTTGTAAATCCGGGGTTTTAATGTAAAAGCACACATAAAACGCTTCTGATAAATGATGTGGTGGCATTAACGACAGTTCTAGGTCTATAGTTTGTATATATGAAGGGGGATTTGCCTTGTGATTTGGGTTTCCAGTGTCAATTAATTCCTTTTGGATCCCAGACTTTATTTTGTAATATGTCTTTGCTTGCCAACTAATCTATTGCTGCTGTTGTCTGTTGATGTTCTCTAGGTATCCATACCTTATGCTATAATGCTCCACTTGCCATGCTTTCATAATCTACTGCTATCTTCATCTAGTTGTCACTCTTTTCCTTTCTTGATGTTGTCTTCTTCTGAAACACTTTCATCATTAACCTTCTTATCAACTCAATTTCTTTGTCCAGTATTTCCTCTATCTGCTAATTGTCTCCAACTCTTAATCACTGAATTTCCATTACTACTGCCACTCTTTTATGCTTACTCTCTTGTTCATTATTGTCTTGCGCCGTTTTAGCTGTTGCCATAACCATATTTCTAGTCCGTTTTATTTCCCTGCAACATTTCCATTAATACTTCAAGTTGAACTGATATCTCAGCCATTTCTCTATCATGTTCTTCATCACTCATTCTCATGCCATTTTCCCTAGTATCCTTCTCCTTTTTTCCTATGCTATGATCTCTTTCAGGACCTCTGTTATGACTATCACTAGTCATCATTCTTTCCATCTCTATGAGTTCCTTTCACTATGAGTTACGCAAGCCTCTGCAATAGCAAGTCCTTCCTGCTACCACTTACCTCACCAAGCACTCATCTGTACTTGGTATTTTGGAAAGCACTTGGTTCTCTATATCTGGAACCTTCTTTGAGCACTCTTCTCTTCTCCTTCTAGGCTTCAACTCATCTACACCTCTTAAGAACACAACTGTCCTCTTTATCCAACCTCTATTGGAATTCCTCAAGGTTCTGCCACATTCTGCTTTCACTTAGAAACTTTTACCAGCGTCTTTTATCTCTTAGCAATTCTACCCACATCCTCTGTAGAATTGCCTTTGTGGGTTGCAAGAATACTTTTCCATCAATACAAAGACCACAACTTTCTAATCTTCAAATCAAATTAAAATAAAACCATTTCATCTCACCTTTAAGATCTCTGTCAAATCTTATCTCCCCATTCACCTGCACTTTGAATGGACTGTTCTTTTCACTAGCCTTTAGTGGTATCTTCAAACTCTATTACTTCAAGAACTTGCAAGCACCCCTCTTACAGTTTAACAACTGTAATCCTACTCTAAAAGTTCACTTATTCAATATCTACTAATCATTAGACGAATTTGCATACCTTCACCTGTCTTTAGGATTTCACCACTCCTGCAAATTTGTTTCAGTAGATCTTCATGCCTCCACTGCGCAAACTTTCTGTTAGCACTTGAAATTTCACCTCAGGCTGAGACAGGTAAACCTTAAGGCTACATCAAACCATTTAGCCTCGTAGCTAGCCCTACGGGGCAGGAGAAGGCTCTCTCCGGTCTATCTCGTAAAATCTCCAATAGATGAGAATACCAATAAGGTAACACTGATATTAGGCTAGTAAACTGATCAGAAAGATTGATTTTGGGGTTTTTGGGTTTTTGGTGGCAAATTGAGGAGAGGGAAATTTTGGGTGCGGGGATGGGACACAATTTCTGCAGGGGGTTCCTTAGGGCGAGGTAGGAGACAGTGTTGATGCCTTTAACTGAAGTGGATGGTCAGGAATGAAAGAAAGAGAGCTAAAGAGAGCAAACAATAACTTTGAATTCTCTATAGACAGTAGAAAACATTGAAATTAAACAAACTTAAAAGCAGAGCATGGCAAGCATGAATTCTTACTTTAACACTTCATTTGTTTAATGTGCAGAAGTAAAGAAAGAAAATGAATCACATAACAAAACTTACAAGAACATTGAGAAACACACCATCAACACATGAGTCCATAAGAATCCAAAAGAGGACTGCAAAACCCTGGTCTTCCTTAGCCAAAAATTGCAGAGATACAGTGAAATAATACAATGATAGTTTCTCCCTCGAGAGTCCAACCATGAAAATGAGCAAGAAAGTACATAATATAGATGATCTAACCTCTTTCCCTACCTCCATGGGTCGAGATCACTATTCTAGGAGCTGTTTCAACCACTTCTAAACTAAGCACTACAAACTAGGCAGTCAAAACAACTTGCCTCTATAAACTTGGAAACCAATTCATTCATTTAATTTTTACCCTTTTCATGAATAAATATTCTAGAAGAGTTACATAAGGGTAAAAGTGTCTACAAATTACCATAATTACATCAAATAGAATCATCATTCACCTCAAAAAGTCAAACTGAGTAAAATCTGCGTTTTTTGGGCTGTACAGTGCATTTCTGGACAATTCTACCTGATGGGTCGCGCCCCCTTGCCTGACGGGTTTCGCCCCTTTGGAGCCATGTTTGGGGCACTTTCAGGTGGAAAAATTGCACAAACGTGGGCTTGTTGGAAAGGTCTGGGAGTATACTTTCCAACCCAACTGGACTTTTTGAATTTGGAGTTCATTTACCTTGTCAAAAATCAATTCTCCCAAGACAGCTTTCTGCAATTCAAAAAAGTGGCAGAAAGTCAAGTTTTGCATATGTTTTGACTTTCTAGAGGCCCAAAACTTCACTAAATCTCTAGTCCTTTGATGAGCATGTGTAAATTTGCATGCAAAATATGGAAATGCTGAGTTTTTGCAAAATGGAGTTGCCGGGATGAAAGGTCTCACGGGGGGTGAGACCCGTTAATGGGAAAAACCTGTGAATTGCCTAAAAAAAACCAAAATTTACCCAAAATTCTCAAAATTTCTTGGGATTTGTGCTGTGGCTAGGATATTTAGTACCTTGGTCCTTGAGTGAAGCCTCGGCCAAGATATGGAGGGGATCGGGCCTCTTTCTCCATTTTAGGGCCTCAGTCAACCGCCTTGGATCTCGCGATTGTAATTTTGACATTTCTCTAAAACCATGACACCTGTACAAAAAGGGAAGGAGGTTTTTCTTCTTTGGCATGTTGTGGACAAAAGCCTCTCTCTGTTTTCCCAAATTCATCTTTTATTGCTCTGAAACACCATTTGAGTGAAACTTATCCTGATGTGTGAAACAAGGAATTTTGTCGAAATGAAGCAAAATGAAGGGGATAAGGGGCTTCTAAATTCTTGGG
>APFE030533828.1:59720-70229 GCA_000404065.3 Pinus taeda | reverse complement strand
GGGAATACATGTATAGAAAGTAAACATATGGGAATATGCATACATTCATTAACAGGGGAAAATAGGGAAAATTTACAAAACTCTCTACATATTCACCAACAATTTCTTGTGGTTACACATGCATATGGTGCAGCAAGATAAGGGTTTGAGTGTTTTGTTTTTTGATGCTTTTGGGAGAGGGGTACGGTTTATATTTTTTACAAGGAAAATGGGATACATGTAAACAGGGAACTTAGGGAAAAACACTACAAACATCACTGCACATGCATCATCAAATTCATGCATTTACATAGGTATTATGAGGGGTATGGTTAGGGTTTGATTTTTTATTTTTAAAGGGAAAGGGGTAGGGTTTATTTTCCTTGCAAATTTAAAAGGGAAATTGACATGGAAATATGGGGAAAATGAAATGGGAATGAAGAGAATGATTAAAAGGGGAAAAAACAGTGAAACAACAATAAACCCTAGCACCTTTTACAAATTTACAAACAGCCATATGGAGTGTTTCTTCTTGCACAATTTGATCATTACAAACACATTCATGATGTTTCCCAACTAACCAGCAACCATTCACAAGTTTTAAAAGCCTACCTCAAGCGATTTGATGAATTAAAGGAGGCTTGAGAAAATTCTGAAATGAGTTGGGGGAAGACAGTCTGACATGTCGCGCAGCACGCCCAACAAGTCGCGCCCCTCTTGACGTGTCGCGCCCGTTGCTAAATTTCTTTGTGGGAGACAATTTGATAGGTCGCGCACCTCCCAACAAGTCGCGCACCTAGCTTGACATGTCGCACACCTGTCCTGAGCCCGATTTCGACCAGTTTCGCCTCAATTCACTTGGAAGTTCGCCCAATCTCTCTTGAAAGGGTTTTGAATACACAATGAGAATGCAAGGAGGGAGCTTGGGCCTTTATAGGTTTCATTTGAAAAAATTTCATGCTCAAACCCACTTTCTAATGTTTTTTTCATGACACTTTTAAACTTTGCATGTTGTTGTCTCTTTGGTTTCCTTTTGTCCTGAAATTGACTAATTTAAAGCTTTTGCTTGATTCTTTTTGCAGGTAGATCATCTGAGGGATCTTGGCAAGGGGACCAGGGTTGCATTTTGTTCACTGAAGACTTCGAAATTTCAACACTTTTTACAAATAAATGAAAAATGACCTTGGCTTTAAAAACAGGGTTTTTAAATCCAAGGTGAAGATTAATTGTACCAGATAAGAATTTAGAAGAAACACCTTTACAATCATCCCTTTGGCTTACTGAACACTCATTGACTTTCAAACACATGACCTTGTAACATTTTTGACCAAAACCCTAGACCTAGGAAATTGACCTTAAGAGAAGACAAGTCAAGCTTGAAAGAGCTTTAATGATTGAAATGACTTAAACCAGCAATGCCAAGAGGGGTATAAACACATCAGCTCCTCCATCAGGGTTATGGCATGCCTAACGGGATGCAAAAATTGACACTGATGAGACACCTACCTATGCAAAATGCAAAGAGTTTTGATCGCTGATGGAGGGCTCAAGACCGACTCTAACAGATATAACCATAATCTTTCATGCTAAAATGATAAGATTTGTCACATATAAGATCATAATTAATCCATGATAATATAATTGCATACAAACTCAACAAGTTGTCTTAAGAGTACTAAAATTATCCATTACAATTCGGTAAACTCAACAAGCATACAACTAATGTGCCTTCATAACTATCAATTCATTAATATATATCTATTTTTAACATGACTATGCATCTGATTAATATATTCTACGAAGAAGAGTTAGAAACCCTCATCATGCATCGAACAGTTCATTAATTTTCCATTTTTTTCCTATAATTCGATATTGAAATAATTCAGCATATGTAATGATCTTTAACATACAATTTTAATACGAATACTAAATCATATGCTATGAGTAAATAACACCTATTGAATATGAAGATAAATAATCTTTTCACTAAGGTAATTAATCATATGACTCTATATGGATAAAGCATGAAATTGGTAAATAAGACAAGCCAATCCTAACATTCATCTAATCAAATTTTTAAAAACATAGTAAGAATTTTCTCACCATAATTCTTATACTCGGAAAATCATTGGCTAACTACACGAGTCCTCCCAACCATGAATCCTTTGATTCCCCCCAAGCTATGTCAACTTGCCCCTGCATGAGTAACCTCTACTCTATTTTGATAATGCATATTTATTATTATCTTGTTCACAGATGTTTCCTGGGCAGCGTCCTGCTTTCAACGGTTCTGTTTCCCCTCAGCCTAGGCTTTTTCCATGTTTTTTTCCCTTAAAGCTAAAAGCTTCCTTTTCCACTTGTAACGCTTTTATTATCGGTCTTTATCTCCCACCGGATTAACACAATTATATATATTTCTATTTATATTTCGCTTTACGAAAGAAATTCATGGTGAATCTGATTCCTCTCAGATTCTGGCAAGTTTCATCCCATTTTCTGGGGTCAGCCCGTGAATTTTCCAAAATTCATAATCATCATATTAACAATTTGTATTAATTAAAGTATAAAAATTTACATAATTATTGTTATCACCTACTAGAATATGTTCTTTTTGGAGTTATTTCATAATGTTTCAAGTTCATAAAAATGGGAGATATTACAAAAGCCACCTACTTTTGATGGAGATGTGAAGAAGCCGAAAGATGCAAAGGCTTAGATACTTGGGATGAACAAATTCTTTGAGTTGCATGAGTACATAGATAACATGAAGGCCAACATTGTTGTCTTCGTCTTGAAAGGTAAAGCTGACATTTGGTGGGAAGATGTGAAGTGGGTTAGAGACATCAGGATCGATGACTTGAGTTGGCATGAGTTCAAGAGAATTTTCAGGAATAAATACTTGTTAGAAAGGTACTTTGAAAGTAAGGCCATAGAATTCTATGAACTAAAGATGGGGTTAATAATAGATGAAGAATACATGACCAAGTTTTTGGAGCTATTGAGGTATGTACCTTATCCTACAGATGAGAAGGATAAAGTTCAATGATTTTTCAGTGGTTTTCCATTAGAATTTAGAGATTGGATTGAGTATGATGAGCCTCGTTCGCTCAAGGAATTTATTGGGAAATTGAAGCATTGGTATGAACTATCAAAGCATAAGAATGGATCTTAACAAGGATGGATAGGGAAGGACAAAGGTAAAGGTAAATGGAAGCCTAAGAAGTGAGGCCTCAAAATGGAGGGGAGAAAGAAAATGTGGCACCTCAAAAGAAGTTTAATGTAGGTAGACAAGGTAAGAAGAAAGACACATCGGTTAGGATGGTGGCAACTATGTAGGAAAAGCATAGTCACAAGAAAGGGTGTATGCTATTTGCAGTGCACATTTCTAGTGACAAGGGTAAGGAAGTTGAGGATGTAGATGTCTTGAGCAGTTACCCAGTTCTACAACAGTTCAAGGATTTGTTTCTTGAGGGCATCTTAGAGTTGCCACCTCATAGGGAGGTAAATGTTTCTATTGAGTTAGTTCCAAGGGAAGCTCCAGCATCAAAGGCACCTTACAAGATGAGCACACCAGATTTGATTGAGCTAAAGTTGCAGTTAAAGGAAATGTTGGACAAGGGATACATTAGGCCAAGTGTATCACCTTGGAGCACACCGATATTGTTTGTGAAGAATAAATATGGTACTCTTAGATTGTGCATTGATTAGAGACAGTTGAAAGAAGTGACCATCAATAAGAGGTATTCGTTGTCGAGGATTGATGACTTGTTCTATCAATTTAAGGGATCAGCAGTGTTCTTGAAGATTGATTTGAGATCCGGATATCACGAGGTATGCATCAAAGAGGAGGAAATTTACAAGAAAACATTTCAAAATAGGTATGGGCATTATGAGTTTGTTGTAGTTCCATTTGGTTTGACTAATGCTCCAACTACATTTATGTGCTTGATGAATAATGTGTTGCATCTGTATTTGGAAAAGTTTGTTATGGTGTTCATTGATGATATATTGGTATATTCTAAAAATGAGGAAGAGCATGTCGATAATTTAGTATCAGTGTTGAGATTGTTGAGAGAGCAACAGTTTTATGCTAAGCTTACCAAGTGCAATTTATTTCATATTGAGGTACACTACTTGAGACATGTTATCTCCAAGGAGGGCATTACAGTAGATCTAGAAAGTAAGAGCCATCATGGAGTGGGTAGCTCCCAAGAATGTGGATGAGGTGAGATATTTCATGGGGTTGGAATGCTATTATAGGATGTTTACTAGGAGCTTCTTCCAGATTTCTTATCCTATCACATCATTACAGAGGGAAGGTAATAATTTTGAATGGATAGAGGAGTGTGAGGCTAGCTTTGAGCAGCCTAATTAGTTGTTGACTCATGCCCCAGTCTTAAATATTGTAGATCTGGATGAGAAGTTTGTAGTATGCACATATGTTTTCAAAAGAGGACTTGGTGGAGTCCTTATGCAGGATGGATAGGTGATGTGGTATGAGTCATGAAAATTGAATGAGCATGAGAAGAACTACCTGATGCATGATCCTGAGTTAGCAATGATCATATATGCATTGAATATGTGGAGGTGTTATATTCTTGGTTGGAGGTTTGTAATGATGAGTGATCATATTGGGTTGATTTTTGACCAGCCAAATCTGAATGCCAAGTAGGCTAGATGGTTGGCCACGATCAGTGAGTTTGATTTCAAGATCAAGTACATCAAACGAAAAGAGAATAGGGTGGTAGATTCTCTTAGTAGGTGGATACAGGTAAATCACTTAGCAGCTATGAGATCCTATGGGAAATACTTTCAAGATAGGATCTTGCAGGCAGGTCAGTAGGATATCAAATATATGGAGATTATGCATAGGTTGTAGTAAGTTACTGGTATAGGTAAAGGTGATAGTATAGGTACAGGTAGTGGCACAAGTGCAGGTGCACAGGATGTGGATGATTGCCTTATATGAGATGGACTGGTTAGACTCATAGACATGATATATGTGCCAGACAACAGTGAGATCAAGAAGGTGATATTGAGGGAGTTTCATGTGAAACCATATTCGGGTCACCCAGGTTATCAGAAGACACTGACAACAGTGAAGAGATTTTATTATTGGTCAAACCTAAAGAAGGATGTAGTAGAGTTTGTGGCTAAGTGTTTTGATTGTCAGCATGTGAAGGAAGAGTGTAAACATCTAGGTGCACTGCTATAGGCAATTGCGATTCCAAAATGGAAATGGGAGGTCATTTCCATGGACTTCATCACAGGGTTGCCAAGGACAGTGAGACAACATGATTCCATCATGTTTGTTGTAGATAGGTTGACAAAGGTTGCACACTTCATCCCAGTGAAGTCTACATTCTCAACTAGTGATGTAGCACAGGTATTCATCAGAGATGTGGTCAGATTGCATGGCTTTGCAAAGAAGATTGTGTCAGACAATGATGAAAAGTTCACTTTCAAGTTTTGGAAGCAGTTTTTTGTAGGTTTGGGCATAGAGTTGGCCTTTAGTACAACTTATCACCCACAGGCTAATGAACAAACAAAGAGGGTCAACATGATATTGGAGGACATGTTGAGGATGTATGTGATGCATTAACAGTGGAAGTGGGAGGAGAATATTCCCTTAGTTGAATTTTCATACAATAATAGTTATCAGGAGTCATTTCAAGGCATTATATGGGCAGAGTTGCAATACTCCTATCAGTTGGAGTGATCCAATTAACAAGGTGTTGACTGGACCAGACATGGCGGCAGGCATGGAACATGAGATATAGGTTATAAAGAAGAATCTAAAGGTAGAAAAAGATAGGAATAACAGCTATGCATATTGGAACAGGTTGTTCAATGAGTTCTAGGTTGGGGAACAAGTGTACTTGCGCATCAAACCAAAAAAATTCTCCTTGTGGATTGGATCATGTGCTAAGATGGCACCATAGTTTTGTGGACCCTTTAGTATTATTGAGAGGATTGGGCTAGTATCCTATTGAGTTGCACTACCTCCAATAGTGAATGTCCATGATGTTTTCCATGTGTCAGTACTTAAGATGTTAAATACATTGATCATGTGATTCACAGGTCTGTATTGCAGGTGGAAGCAGGTGGAGAATTCCAGCCAGAGCCTTAACGTATATTGCAGAAAAATGTGCTCATGCTCTGGAACTGAGCAATTAAGAAAGTTAAAATGCAGTGGAAGCACTTTGGGCCTGATGAAGCTACATGGGAGATGGCAGATCAGATGTAGGCTATGTATCCTTCCTTGTTTCGCAATTGAGGAAAAGCAGTTTTGGTATGGTGTTTTGGTACATGTTTTTGGTATATATTCTGGTACATGTTTTGATGATGTTTTGGTATATGTACATATGCAAGTGGATGTAAATACCACCATAAGCTATGTTATAAAGCTCCAATAAGTGGTATAGGTATCATGTTGTCATGATCTTATGTCGTCATGTTATTATGTTGTCATGTTATTATGATATCATGTTGTTATGTTGTCATGTGGGTTGGAATTCAACAGGGTGATCATTATAAATACTACATCGAGTTATTTTATAAAGCTCCATGAGAAATATGTTTTCTTTCCAATGGTTCTACAAAGGTATATATGTGATTGGACACTAAGTATGGTATCACCCAAAAGGGAGGGTTCTGTAATAGCCCTGGTCAAAATTCCATGTAATAAAAGTTAAAATAACAGCCATGGTTGATGGGACACTTATTCCAAGCCTGAATTTTGGGAAAGACATCCTAGGGGGTGTTCATTTGGTTTATTATGGCTAAGGAAATTGAGAAAGGCAATGGCTAAGGCTTTAGAAAGGGAAAATGTCATTTTTGACACATTAGGAGAAAAGGAAGGTGAAAGGTCATAGGTTTCATGTGAGGAGGAAAATGAAGGAAAATAATGGAAAATGAAGAAAATAGAGGCCTCATTAATAAAAAGGCTTATGAGGATCAGTTAGTAATCTTTTGTCAATTCAGTTTTGGAGCTCTCTCATTATGCTCTCTCTCTCTCTCTCTCTCACTCTTGGAAACATAGAGTTTTCTTGTAGCACTTGGGCATTGGATCAAGAAAGGAAAATAAGGCACACGAAAGTGAAGATCAAGGAAAAGTAGGATCAATTAGCTACAACATGATTCTTTGCAGGTATTGATTTGCATGTGTAATTTCCTTGTTGGATTTGGGATGCATGGTATTGCATGTGGTTCTTTGTTGTAATGGCATGGGTTTTTCTAGGTGTGAAAATGCTTTTCAGCCTATCCTTTCCATTTCCTCATAGCCTTGATTAGATGGGTTCTCATACTCTGGTTGAGCTAGATTTCCGGATGGATTCAAAGTTGAGTGGGGTGGATCTTCAAAATGACAAACACATGGCCTAGTGGTCCCTGAAGCAGACTGTGGATCATGGTAAATCCACTGGCCTAGTAACCCATCAGCCAGATTGTAGGTTGCAGTAAAGTTAGGATTGTGTGCCTCGTTGGGCCTAGGAATCCTTTCTAGTGAATAACAGGATATATGGTAAAGCCAAGAGGTGGATTTCTCTTCGTTAGGCCTAGTAGTCCCAAGATGGGATGCATGGTAAAGCATGAAGAGTGGGTCTTGGTGTAGGGTCTAGTGATTCGTGGATCAAACTATGGATTACGGTAAATCCTGAGAGACTAGGAGGCACTCAAATTCCTCACGATGTAGGTGGAGAAATCCGGTAGCATCCATGCTTGTTTGGTTCTTTTTAGCTGGTTATGAGTACCACATTCATGCTTGGAATATGACACAGAGGTGATTGGCTGAATAGATATTGGGCTCAACCAATATATAGTTGGGTGGAACATGGTAGTCCTATCTCTGGTTGGTTTCTACATTCATTAATAAGAAATTCATCCCTTTGGTTTTCATGTGTAAATGTACTAGTTTATATGTGGATTCTAGGGATGATGTATTTATGGTATTTCTTTTGTTACTATGCTCATTGTGCATATGTTTTATGACAATAGCTATGTGTGGTTCTCATCATGTTTTTACTTGTAAATGAACAGAAAATTTATCTATGACCTAATAGATGATAATGTAGCAAATAGCATGAGGGAACAATGGTTCTTAGCGATTCTCAGATAAGTAAGAGATCCCTATGAGGACATGTGACTTGCTCTAGTTAAGAGTAGTCTAGGTGGAAGCAACAAAAGATCAAAGAGTCAGAAGGAGGAGGAGAATGTAGCCCTTGGATCAAAGGGAAAGGCAAAGAAAGGTCTTTTTCAGGGACAAGGCACACAAGGAGGAGAAAAGAAGAAGAATGATTTGTCGAAGATCAAATTCTTTAGATGTGGTGAGTTTGTCACTATAGTAACTAGTGTCCCCAAATGAAGAAGGACAAGAAGGATAAGTAGGAGAAGGAAACAACTTCAACAAAGATGATTTGTTGTCCTCTAGCTTGGAGGAAGACTTCACTTTATCTACAGATATACTCCACAAGAAAGGTGGGGAGACATCAAGCTCTAATTCCCAAAGTTGCAAAGGTTTGGGTAGGATCCTTTGAGGACAAAATTGGGAAGGTATTTAGTAACATATGGATTAATGTTGAGGATGGTGCAGTCATACCTTGAGGGACAATTGTAGTGCTAGCTGTAGTGAGATGTTGAGTGGTGCAGAGAATTTATAGCACAGACAATTACTCAGTAGATAGTGTAGAGGTTATATACTCAGGGGACAGATGCAGAGCCACTCGAGTTGCACAGTTGATTTTGAGATTTATTCTCATTTACAATATTTTCAGTATCAACAACAACATGAGATGAGTTGCAACACAATGTAGAGTTGGTAGAAATGTAAGGTGTACAATGCAGTGTCAACAATAATGCAGATGAAAGTATGGTTCAACTCAGAATAGAAAATGAATCAAAGTTGCGTAGTGGCTTGGTGGGCAGTGGCAGATTGTCACAATTGTCAAACATCAACAATGTGTATGAGAGGATGTTATGAAATCATCTAGAACACCTTCCTTGCTAAGAAGGAGTGTTATTTTTTATGGTTGGGTAGCTTCAAACAAGTGTTCTCATCTCTACTTTGGTTAGAGAGCCTTAGAAGCACAAAAAATACAAAACCCATAAAATGTTTCACGATAAAACACCTACAGATGGATTAATTAAGTTAATAGTCAATAATTAAATATTTCCTAAGTTTAGCCTAAGAAAAGTGATTAATTAACAAGAATTAATTGCAAAAGATGAGAATTATCTAGAAACTCAATTGGCTTGACTGAGAGATGATCTTAGCCATCAATGATGATTTAATCATGGTCGTTGGAGATCGAAAAAAAATATTATAAGAGGAGGTCGATGGAGTTGGAGCAAGACACACTGGAGTCACTTTACATACTTGAAGTTGAGTTCCTTGGTAGAGATCGATCTTCCCATTTGCAGTGATTCAATAGAGAGAGTTCGAGCCAAAGTGGATGAAAATTTATTGAGGGCCAGAGACAGTGATTCCAGTTTTGGAGAGGTAGTAGAAAGTGACATAAATACTCCACAGTGAAGTTGTGTAGCGGCTATGTAGTAGCTTGAGAAGGTAACTCAATTTAGCTGAGGGGGAGGTCGATTAAGCTTCTAGAGGCTGGGAAAATTTTGCAGAGAGCCAGAGAATCACTTCCAGTATCAGACACAAGTATGACAGTTTGATATGTGGTTGATATGAGCCACATGTGTAAGGTTTTGTATAGAGGTACCTCAAAAGGGCCTACACATGGGTTGGACAACCAATTTTCAGAGGGAGCCAGAGGCCATGATTGTTTATGGAGACAGAGAACTTTATCTCTACTTATTTTTTCTAGATATTTGATATTTGGATGGCTAGATGGGCATTCATAGATTGTACATAGAATATTTCACTACTGCATAATAATAAAATCCTCATCTACTACACCGGTTTTCCTACATTGGGTTCTTCCAGGTAAAATTGTCCAAAAGTATCTGTGTCAAATTCTATGTGTATGTTCATCTATATTTTTGAGTTCTTTTTTCTTTCCACAAAATTTTTATTTGTGAAGAATTTTAACGTGATTTTTTTTTTCGTAGCAAATAAACTGCTTAATTAATCAGTTAGAAGAATAAATTTATGGTTGTTGTAATTTAAGGAAACATTTCACATCCTACACCGTCAACCTACCTTAATCCCTACCTCTCCCTCTTCCTCTCCCTCCTTGTGTCCCTATTCTTATTTTTCTCACTTTCTCCCTCTATCTGTTCCTCTATCCAACATCTCTCTCTCTTCCTCTCTTTCCATCTCCCCTATCACCCCCCCCGCCCTTCTCTCTATCTCCTGCTCTCTCCCTCTCTCTCTCTCTCTCACACACACACACACACAAACACACACTTTATCTCTTACCCTCTCTCTCTCTCCCCCCAATCTCTTCATTCATCCCTCCATCCTTCTCTCCCTCTCCCTCTCCCTCTCCCTCTCTCTCTATTCATCTCCCTCCCTCTCTCAGTCTCTCTCTCTCTCTCCCCATCTTCCTCCCTATCTATATTTTATCAATT